>PVIW01009498.1:0-22363 GCA_004026585.1 Noctilio leporinus
AGAGCCGCCCCTGCCCAGAGCCGACCTCGGCCCGCCGGCCGGTCGGTCAGGAACGCCTCACCTACTGTCCTGCTGGCCTCCTCTGCCTCTGGGCTCTGCTCCCCTGTGTCCAGATGCTGTCCGTTCCAATCCCTAGGGTCCTGAAGACGTCTCACGCTCCTTATCCTGTCCTCTAGCTGCTTTGGTACTTGAGAACACCGTCAGCACTGCTCTCTACTCTGTCGCCATCTTCCCTCTCTCCAAATGTAACTTTTGTATAGGAAAGGCAAGCTAGTAGCAAAACCATACCAAAGATTTCAGTTGAGGTGAAATCTCATTGCTCCCACTCAGCCTCTGGTTAGCCAGATGGAGCAGGTCTTTCCCTCTGCTGCACACAGAGCCCTGTGGCAATGCACCTGCACAAAGATGCCATCCAAGTGCATCCTCTTCTTAAAATACTCTTTGAAATATTTTTCAAACCATCACCTCTTCCTACTCCTCGCTTGGCCCCCTCTTGCTTATCAACAGGCCCCATGTCGACATCATTTCATGGAGGAAATCATCAAACACACTATTCCTAATGCTCAGAATTCTAGATACAGGAGAGTTAAAAGTTATTATAAAGCTGCATTATTATGTGTAAGTTCAGGGTTTCCAGAAATAACCTAAATACATGGAAATCCTCCAATACAAAACAACTCCACCCTCTACAGTGCATAAGTAAAGTGGCAAAAAGAAAGAAACAAAAAAATAAAAAAATTAAAACATAAAAAGAGGAAATCCTTGAGAGAAAAAGCAATGCAGGGTAATCACCGGCTAAAACCATCAGCTTCCCTAAGAGTAACCACTTACCCCAGGTGCCTAGAGTTTAGGCCACTGAACAAAGACTCCAGTACAGAATAAGGAATAAGATGAGAAACCCATTTTTAAAACTAAACTCCTACAAAAGGCTGCCCCTAAGGGAAATGATGAATTTTTTCAAAAATCAGTACAGGGTGGAGACAACATGAAAAAGTGCGTCTTCTCTTAGTCTTGCCTCCTGATGGGTGCAAGGAGAGTCTCAGACAATTCAAAGGCCTGAATGAGTACCTATGAATATGGGTCTGTCCGCACATTATTGGCAAAGTCATAAAAGTTTTTAAGGTAAGCATTTTAATTGAAAGTGAGATAGAAAAAAAAAACAAAAACAAAACAAGCCTGAATTGAATCAAGCTTCTAAAACTCATGTCAGATATATCAGAAGGATATATTCAGAAATCTCTAGACTATGAGAAACCACAGAAAAAAATAGTCCTTTTTTTTCAATGAATGAATTACAGGGGGAAAGAAGATAAAGAAGAAACCTACCAATTGCAATGTTTAAACCTTATTTGGATCACAGTACAAATAAATGTACAGTAAAAAATTATGACTTTGATAAGATGATTAAAATTAAACACTTTCTGAATGATAGATAATATTAAGGAATTATTGTTCTTTTTAAAAGATTTTATTTATTATTTTCAGAGAGAATGGCAGTGAGGGAGGAAGAAAGAAAGAGAAACATCAATGTATGATTGCCTTTTCACCTGCCACCAGCTAAGGACATGGCTGGAGACCTGGCTTGCAACCTGGTTATGTGCCCTGACTGGGAAATTGAACCAGTGACCTTTGGATTGACAGGCCAGCACCAATCCACTGAGCCACACCAGCCAGGGTAGAAATATTTTTCATTTTTTAGAGTGATAATGATACTTATTTTTATTTTTAAGTATTTATCAATTAGAAATACATAGTAAAGTATTTATGGATATAATTATATGATATTGAAATTTACTCAGAGTAATATATGAGAGGGAGGTGGGTAGGTCTTTATCAAGCAAATCAGATTGGCCATGAGTTTGTAATTGTCATCTAGGGGATGGATACATGGGTATTACACTATTTTTTCTACTTTTGCACATGTTAGCAATTTTCTATCATGCGTTAAAAAAAATAAAGTGGACCAAACCTGAAAAACTAAAACTAAAACTAAAACTTCTTTAGACATTTACCTTCTTTAGAAACCTCAGAAGTTTCCTATTGGTAGCATTTCAACAAATATGAGTTCACAGTTGAAATGCACACGACAAAATGAGGTTTCAAGACCGAGAATCATCAGAAAAAGCTGTAGAATTAACATAAATATATTAAATATGTTTAAAGATAGTAAATAGAAAATTGAAAACATGATAAAGGATTAAGAAATCATTTTTTTTAATGCTCAGGATAATTCTATCAATGGCAGCTTGTTGTAGACTGACCTTCCCACTACAAAACTATTAGGAAGTTTGTTTCAAGACACTAGAGATCTACCAAGTCAATGTGAACTTACACGGCAAAGATCTGGACTGAGGGAGGTCCAGAGAAGTGAGGTAGCATTTGAAATTGATTCTTCCCTCCAGGGCCAAATGCAAAAGTAATGTATGAAACATGCTTTAGTTTTTGACAGTTTGACAGCTTCTAGGAGGAGGAGCTGCTCAAGATGAGGTATTTACCCTAACCTTCCACTTGGGATTTGGAAAGGCAACATCCAAGGACATCAGAACTCAGAGATTTTAGTCTCAGAAACTCTTTACAAAAAGTTCATAAATTTTTTATGAAAAATAGTTATATTTTCCAAAAAAAAGTATTACTGAGAAGAGTGATTTTGTTTTACATTTTTGCAAGTCTCTTTAATGTCTGGCTTAATAGTAGACAGCTGTATTCTCATCTGCTTCTAATTTGTCGTTATATATTATTTTGCCTGAAATATATAAAGAAAAATCTGACCTTACACAAGCATGTATATAGAAAAGAGTAAAGATCCAAGATGGCAGAGGAGTAAGTGAAAGCTACACTAACCTCCTCCAAAAACCAATTTATAACTACAACTAAATTGTGGAGAAATTATCCAGAATAACCAACTGAACAATAGCTGGAGAGAAGCCTTATAACCACAGATAGAGAGAAGAAACTGCTTCATCACAACCTAACTGGTACAGAGTGTGAAGGAGACATGAGAGGACTGGCTGGGTATCAGCTGAAGGCCCACAGTAGAGGTCCCCCTCAGAAGTGTGGGGTCTAAACCCCAAGGTAGGCTCCCCAGTCTATAGCATCAGAGCCACGGATGAACCCAGATAGCGTCCAGCCACAAAAAGCAATGGGGTTTCTGCCTGCCAGAGAGAGACAACTGGAGTCACAGAGAACTTCTTAAAGGACCAATGCACAAAATTTCATTTGTATCCATTTACCCTGGGCTCCAGCAGAGGAAGGGTAAACTAGAGATACTTGAGGAGAGTTTGAGGATGGAGGCTGTGGGGAGAGAAATGAGGGAGCAGCTGATAGGTCCTTGTGCTGAGTCATCCCCCATACTGTAAGAGTAATCTAGTTCAGTCCAACCACTCACTTCCAAGTGCCATCAGCTTGAGAGGAAGCAATAACCCTGCCTACAAGAATTACTCTGCTCCACACTATGCTGACTAAAGATTGACTAGATTAACAACTGAAGGAGATAGTCATAGACTGGATCACTGCTAGTCTCAAACAGGCTGCCTATGGCTGATATGACATCACCAGAGGCAAATCTAGAAAGAGAAGGAGGTGGTAAATAAATAGATAATACCAATACAAATTCCACTGTGGTCTTTTTCATGATTTGCATTATTTTCTCTCCAGCATAGCTTTTTCTTAAGATTTTATTTCTAGAGAAAAGGGAAAGAAGAAGAAATGAAAGGGGAAGAAACATTGATGTATGTATAAGAGGTACATCATCTTTTGCCTCTCACATACCTGAAACTGGAGACCTGGCCCACAACCCAGATTTGAGCCCTCATTAGAAATTGATCTTATGACCTTTCAGTTTGCAAGCCATTGCTCAATCAACTGAACCACACCAGCCAGGGCTCCTGTATAGCTTTTTAACATTCATTTCTTGTCCTTCAAGTTTGTTCATATGAAGACACTAGTTGTTGTTTTTTAAGATTTTATTTATTATTTTTAGAGAGGGGAAGGGAGGGAGGAAAAGAGGGAGAGAAACATCAATATGTGGTTGCCTTTCTCATGCCTCCAGCTGGGGACCTGGCTGGAGAACTTGCCTGCACCCCAGGAATGTGTCTTGACTGGAATCAAACCAGCAACCCTTTGATTCAAAGACTGCTGCTCAGTCGACTGAGGACACTAGTTTTCATATTATATTTTATTTAAAATATTATATTTTTCTCCTCCTTTCTCTTACTCCATTTTACCTTCTTATTTCCTCTTTTTATTTTCATTTTAAATTCTATTTCCTCTCTTGTTACAACATATTTCCATTCCACACTCTTCCTACTTCTCCTCTCTCCAGCCCCTCAAAATCATTTTTCTTGTCATCAGCCATCTCACATTCTTTTTCTTCTTAAAATACCCTTATTTGCTCTCCCCCTTAATCAATATTTGCTCATTGGTTGTAAACATAATCCTTGTTGGAGCATTTCTTTAATGTTATTCTTATATCTTCATTTTTTTGTATTTCAAATTTAAATTTTATGGTTCCCCTCTCCAACTCCATTGAGATGTCCTCCTGCCCTTCCTTTTTAAAGATAAATTTTATTGTTGTTGTATTACATCCATCCCCTTTTTCCTCCCCTCCCTCCCCTTCTCCATCTACCCACTCCCCCATGAAGTCAATCCCACTTGATGTCCATGTCCATGGTTCTTCCATACTAATTCCTTTACAACACTGTTCCCCTTCTTTGCCTCCTCCTCCCACCTTCCCCCTCCCCTTTGCCCACTGAAGGTCTATTCATTGTATTCATGTATCTAGTACTGTTTTGTTTATGTTTGTTTTGTTCATTATTGTCCTGTAATGGGCAAAATCATATGGTATTTGTCTTTCACTGACCGGCTTACTTCACTAAGCATAATACTCTCCAGTTCCATCCATGTTGTTGTAAAGGGTAGGAGTTGCTTCTCTCTTTCTGCTGTGTCATATTCCATTGTGTAAATGTACCAGTTTTTTGATCCAATCATCCACTGATGGGCACTTAGACTGTTTCCAGCACTTGGCTATTGTAAATAGTGCTGCTATGAAAATAGGGGTACCTAGGTTCTTATGAATTGGTGCTTCAGGGTTCTTCAAGTATAATCCTAGTAGTGAAATTACTGGATCAAAAGGCAGTTCCATTTTTAGTTTTTTAAGGAAACTCCACAGTGGCTGCATTAGCCTACCTTCCCCAAAACAGTGCACCAGGGTTCCCTTTGCCTCACATCCTCGCCAGCACTTATTTGTTGATAATTGCCATTCTGACAGGGATGAGGTGGTATCTTATTGTGGTTTTATTTTGCATCCCTCTGATGGCTAGTGATGCTGAGCATTCTTTCATATACCTGAGAGAGTCGTCTGTTCAGATCTTTTGCCCATTTTTTAATTGGGCTGTCTGTCTCCCTGGTGTTGAGTGTCATATGTTCTTTATATATTTTGGATATCAAACCTTTGCTGAGGTATCATTAGAAAATATGTTTCTCCATACAGTTGCTGACCTTTCAATTTTGCTGGTGTTTTTTAGTTGAACAGAAACTTTTCAGTTTGATATAATCCTATTTGTTTATTTGTTCTTTGATTTCCTTTGCCCTTGGTGAAGTATCAGTAAACATATTACTGCATAGAATATCTAAAATTTTACTGCTTATATTTTTCTCCAGGACCTTTATGGTGGCACTGCTTATGTTTAAGTCCTTAATCCATTTTGAGTTTGTTCTGGTGTATGGTGTAAGTTGGTGGTCTAGTTTTATTTATTTTATTTTATTTTATTTTTTTGCATGTTGCTGTCCAGTTCTCCCAACACCATTTGTTAAACAGACTGTTTTTATTTCATTTTATGTTCCTTCCCCTTTTGCCCAATATTGATTGACCATAGAGTCCTGGATTTATTTTTGCGCTCTCTATTCTGTTCCATTGATCTATATGTCTATTCTTATGCCAGTACCAGACTGTTTTGATGACAGTAGCCTTGTTATATAGTTTGCTATCCAGTATTGTGATTCCTCCTATCTTATTCTTCTCTCTTGAAATTGCTGTGGTTATTTGTGGGTGTTCTGGGCCCCATATTAATTTTTAAAGTATTTTTTCTTATCTCTGTGGAGTATGTCACTGGGATTGCATTGAACCTATGGAATGCTTTGGGTAGCATGGACATTTTAAGCATGATAATTCTTCCCATCTATGAACATGGTATATGCTTCCATTTATTTGTATCTTCCTTCATTTCTTTCTTCAAAGTTCTGTAGTTTTCTGAGTATAGGTCTTTTACCTCCTTGGTTAAGTTGATTCCTAAGTACTTTATATTTCTTCTTGCTATGGTAAATGGGATTTGTTTTCTAACTTCTATCTCTGATGTTTCATTATTGGTATACAAAAATATTTTTGATTTCTGAATATTGCCTTTATATTCAGCTATTTGCTAAATTTGCAAGTAAGTTTTTGGTGGAGTCTATCCAGTTTTGTAAGTACACTATCATTTCATTTGCAACCTGACAGTTTGACTTCCTCCTTTCCAATTTGGATACATTTGATTCCTTTTTCTTCTCTCATAGCTATGGCTAGAAATTCCAAAATGATGTTGAACACAAGTAGAAAAAATGGACAGACCTGTCTTGTTCCTTATCTTAGGGGGCAAGTTTTAGTTTTTTCCCATTGAGTATGAGGTTGGCTTCAGGTTTCTTATATATGGCCTTTATGATGTTGAGTTATACTCCCTCTATTCCCATTTTCCTGAGTGTTTTTTGTTTTTGTTTTTGTTTTTTTATATTACATCCATCAACATTTGGCTTCCCTCTGTCCCCTTCCCCACCCAACCATCCCCCCCAAAGTCAATCCCACCTGTTGTCCATGTCCATGGTTCCTTTATACTAGGTTCTTCTCTGAGCTGCTCCCCTTCCCTGCCTCTGCCTACCACTTTCCTCAACTCCTTTCCCCCTGACCACTGAAGGTCAATTCACTGTATTCATATATTTGGTTGTGTTTTGCTTGTTGTTATTTTTGTTCATTATTGTCCTGTAATGGGTGAGATCATATGATATTTGTCCTTCACTGACTGGCTTATTTCACTAAGCATTATACTCTCCAGTTCCATCCATGTTGTTGCAAAGGGTATGAGTTCCTTCTTTCTTTCAGCTATATAGAACTCCATTGTGTAAATGTACCTAAGTTTTTTGATCCAATCATCCACTGATGGGCACTTGGCTATTTTCAGCACTTGGCTATTGTAAATGGTGCTGCTATGAACATAGGTGTACCTAGGTTCTTATGAATTGGTGTTTCAGGATTGTTTGGGTGTAGTCCAAGTAGTGGAATTACTGGATCAATAGGCAGTTCCATTTTTAGATTTTTAAGGAATCCCCATACTGTTTTCCACAGTGGCTGCACCAGCTCACATTCCCACCAACAGTGTACCAGGGTTCCCTTTGCCCCGCATCCTCGCCAACATTTGTTGTCTGTTGATTTGCTGATGATTGCCATTCTGACAGGTGTGAGGTGGTATCTTATTGTGGTTTTAATTTGCATCTCTCTAATGACTAGTGATGTTGAGCATTCTTTCATATGCCTCTGGGCCCTTTGTATATCTTCCTTAGTGAGTTGTCTGCTCAGGTCCTTTGACCATTTTTTAATTGGGCTGTCTGTCTCCCTGGTGTTGAGTCGCATTAGTTCTTTATATATTTTGGAAATCAGACCCTTCTCTGAGTTATCATTGGTAATTATGTTTTCCCATACAGTTGGTTCCCTTTGAATTTTGCTGATATTTTCTTTAGCTGAACAGAAACATTTCAATTTGATATAGTCCCATGTGGTGATTTGTTCTTTTACTTCCTTTGCCCTTGATGAAGTATCAGTAAACATATTTCTGTGTAGGATATCCAAAAGTTTACTGCCTATATTTTTCTCCAGGACCTTTATGGTGGCACTGCTTATGTTTAAATCCTTTATCCATCTTGAGTTTATTTTGGTGTATGGTGTAAGTTGGTGGTCTAGCTTTATCTTTTTGCATGTTGCTGTCCAGTTCTCCCAACACCATTTGTTGAAGAGACTGTTTTTACTCCATTTGATGTTCCTTCCCCTTTTGTCAAATATTAGTTGACCATAGTGTCCTAGATTAATTTCTGGGCTCTCTATTTTGTTCCATTGATCTATATGTCTATTCTTATGCCAGTACCATGCTGTTTTGATAACAGTAGCCTGGTAGTATTGTTTGAAGTCTGGCATTGTGATTACTCCTACCTCATTTTTGAGCCCTTCATTGCTTAAAAGCATGTCATTCAATCTCCATGAATTAGAGATTTTTTGTGTTTTTCCCTTGAGATTGGTTTCTAGTTTCAAGCCATTGTGATCTGAGAAGATATTTTGTATGATTTCAATTTTCCTATATTTGTGCAGACTTGTCTTGTGACATACCATGTGGTCTATCTTGGAGAATGATCCATGTGCATTTGAAAAGAATGTGTATTTTCCTTCTTTGGGGTAAAAGACTCTGTATACATCAGTTAGGTCCATTTCCTCTAGAGTTTTGTTCAATGCCACAACATCTCTGAGGATTTTTTGTTTGGAAGATCTGTCCATTGTTGATAGTGGGGTATTAAAATCCCCTACTATTAGTGTGTTGCTGTCTATGTCTTTCTTAAAGTCTTCCACGATTTTCCTTATATATTTCAGAGCTCCTATGTTGGGTGGGTATAAGTTTATCAGAGTTATTTCTTCTTGATGGATTGTTCCCTTAAGTATTATGCAATGTCCATCTTTGTCCCTTTTTATGTCCTTCATTGTAAAATCTATTTTGTCTGAAATCAGTATTGCTACTCCAGCTTTTTTTTTCATGTCCATTTGCTTGATATATATTTTTCCATCCCCTCACTCTCAGTCTGTGTCAATCTTTTGTTCTGAAGTGGGTCTCTTGAAGACAGCATATATGTGGGTCATGTTGTCTTATCCATTCGGCTACCCTATGTCTTTTGATTGGTGCATTTAATCCATTTACATTTAAGGTGATTATTGATTGATACTTATTCATTGCCATTTTCTCCCTTTGTGTCTGTATTCCTCTTTGGCTTTCTCTGTTTCTACATTTTATATATTTACTTATTTTTAAAGCAGACCCGTTAGCATTTTTTTGCAATGCTGGTTTGGTAGAGATGTATTCTTTCAGTCTTTTTTTGTCTGGGAAGCTCCTTACTTCTTCTTCTATCTTGAATGAGAGCCTTGCTGGGTAGAATATTCTTGGTTGCAGGCCTTTGTTTACCATGACTTGAAATACTTTTTGCCATGCCCTTCTGGCTTGAACTGTTTCTGTTGAATAATCATTTGATAGCCTTATTGGAGCCCCTTTATATGTTATTTGTCTTTTCTCTCTTGATGCTTTTAGGATTCTCTCTTTGTCTTTGAAATTAGCCATTTTAATAATAATGTGCCTTGGTGTTGGTCTGTTTGGGTTGATCCTCATTGGGACCCTCTGTGCTTCCTGAACCTGATTAATGTTTCCGCTCATCATGTTAGGGAAATTTTCTATCATGACTTTTTTGAACAGGTTTTCCATTCCTTGTTTCTCTTCTCCTTCTGGTATCCCTATGATATGGATGTTGTTACGTTTCATGTTGTCCTGCAGCTCTCTTAACCCCTCTTCAGTTTTATTCAGCCTTTTTTTATTCTCTTGTACTGTCTTGGAGTATTTGTCTACATTATCCCCCAACTCGCTGATCTGGTCCTCTGCTTCCTCTAGCCTACTGTTGATTCCTTCTACTGTATTCTTCAATTCAGAAATTGTATTCTTCATTTCCTCCTGGCACTTATTGATATTTTCTATGTCCTTTTTCATGCTGTTTCATGTAGCTCTCAGTAAGTTCCTTGTAATTTCCCTGGAGTTCTTTGTAGTTCTCCTAGAGTTGTTTATAGTTTTATTTGATGTGGCTGAGCTCACTGAGCTTCTCTTGCATCATTCTTTTGAATTCCTTATCTGATACTTCATGTGCCTCTGTTTCATTTTGTGGTCTTTCTGGGGATTCTTCCTTTCCTTTGATGATGGACTGATTCTTTCTTCCCCCATTTTGGTTTTTTGCTGTTGCTTGCTTTTTTTTTTTCTTTCTTTCTTTTTCCTCGGGTTAACCTGCTTTGCTTCCTTGTCTTAGTTGAGCACCCTTCTGTGATAGGAGATTTGTGGTGTTCAAAGTTGCATTCTCCCAGATTTTCTCCACTTGTTGTTCTTGGTGTGTTCTTTATTTGGGCTATCTGGTCATATTCTGGACCTGTGGGCTTTTAGTAGGAAAAGAGAGAAAATAAAAAAGGAAAAAAGAAATAAAAATGATAATAATAATAAGAAGAAAGGGTTTAGATGGCTGTTCACCCTTAATAATAATCTCTGGTTGGTCCAGATGGAGCCAGGATGTGAGGGCTTTTAGCAGGAAAAACAAACAAACAAACCAAACCAAACAAAAAATTATATGTATATATGATAAGCAAAAAGGGTTTATGTGGCTGTTCACCCTTAATGATCCCTGATAGGTCCAGGTGGAGCCAGGACCTCTGGGCTTATATCAGAGAGAGAAAGAAAAAAAAAACGAAAAAGTCACAAGATGAAGAAAAACCAATATTAATAAAGAAAGGGTTTAGGTGTCTGTTCAACCTTTATGACCTCTGTTTGGTCCAGGTGGAGCCAGTACCTGAGGGCTTTATCAGGAAGAAAAGAAAGGAAAAAAAAAAAGGGTTGTGGGGAGTCCCAAGACAAAGAAAAAACAATATTAATAAGGAAAGGGTTTAGGTGTCTGTTCACCCTTTATGATCTCTAATTCGTCCAGGTGGAGCCAGGACCTGTGGGCTTTAACAGGAAGAAAAGAAAAAAGAAAAGAAAAAAAAGTGGGGGTGCGTAGAAAAGGAAAGGAAGAAAAGAATAAAGAAAGGGTTTAGGTCGCTGGGGAAGGGAGGAGTACTTAGATTGAGGACTGGGAATGCATTGTAGCCAGACAGTGAGTAGACTTTAAATCAAGAGTGGGGCGGGGGGGTCTTGGGTATTTAGGTGGATTGAGATAAGGGGGGATTAAGAATATGTGAGAAGTAACTTTTGAAAAGGATATGTTGGGGGTTAATAATTCATGTATCTCTCGGTATAACTCAGATGCTTGAAATTAGCAGCAATCCATTTCCTGAGGCTGCCTCTTTTTCTTAGTCAGGTCTCTGCAGTCTATAGTCTATATGGTCTTAGTGTGGCAGGGCCTCTGATTGTCACAGTCAGGGCTGATTCTGAGTGTCAGCCCCCAGGAATGCTGGGCCTTCAGTAGCCTAGCAGGATTTTAGAGCTGCCGGTATTCTGCAGCTCGCAGGGTGCCTCCTCCCACTCCTGGCGGAGGTTCCTGCCTGTGATAGGCACCTAGCACCCCTGCAGTGCAGCCTACAACCTCTCTGGTTCCTGTGATGACTGGCCCTGCCTCCCCTGCTCCCGGAGGAGGCCGCCCCAGTCTGCCAACAGTGCTTGCGTTCCGTCAACACTACCCGGGGACCAACACTGCCCAGCTCCCCCGGGCGAGAGCCAGTCCTCCAAGCTGACCAGCTCTCTGAGGAGTCCTTTACGTGGCCTCTGTGATGTGCCTCTCCCAAGTGTTTGTGGTGTTTGTGTCAACACTGGGTCAATTGCCCCCGCTACTAGTTCCTGGCTCCCAGTTTGAAGTTTCCTCGGGAGCCTTGGGGCTTGTGTGGGTGCACAGGGCTGGGCCTCCCCCCTTGCAGGGGCTTTAAACTACTGTTTCCCTGTGTCCCAGCAGCACCGTTTTCGGCCCTCTCACCATCCCAGCTGGTGCACTTCCCCACTCCCCTGCTCTGGCTCCCCACAGGGCTCTTGTCCTCCGCCTCTAGCCCTGTGAGGAGCTTCCTCTCCCTGTTGCTGAAGCGAGTCTCTCACACAGTCCCTCCCCTGCAGGAGTTCAATTCCTCGTTCCCTACGGTGTTTGCACTCACTGCCCACACTTCACTGTTCAGATTTCTAGTCTCCAGGGAGCCTGGAGCTGCTTCAGTTAGAGACGCCCCTCAGGGTAGAGCCGCCACTGCCCAGAGCTGACCTCATCCCACCGGCCATTAAGCCCAGAGTCCCCTCACCTGCTCTCCTGTAGGTCTCCGCTGCCCCTGGGCTGTGCTCCCCTGTGTCCAGATGCTGACTGTTCCAGTTCTTATGGACCTGAAGATGTCTTGCACTCTCTATCCTGTCCTCTAGCTGCTCTGGTACTTGAGAATACCATCAGCACTGCTCTCTACCCTGTCGCCATCTTTCCTCCTAAAAATCTGAGTGTTTTTTGTCATAAATGGTTGCTGTACTTTATCAAATGCTTTTTCAGCATCTATTGATATGACCATATGGTTTTTATCTTTTATTTTGTTGTGGTGTATTACATTTATGGATTTGCAAATGTTGTACCATCCTTGCATCCCTGGGATGAAACCCACTAGATCATGGTGTATGATGTTTTTAATGTATTGCTGGGTCTGAATGGCCAATACTTGGTAGAGTATTTTAGCACCAGAGATATTGGCCTACAGTTTTTTTTCTTTGTTATGTATTGACCTGGTTCTGGGATTAAAATAATATTGACTTCATAGAAAGAGTTTGGGAGTTTTCTCTTTTTTTGAAATAGGTTGAGAAGGATCAGAGTTAGTCTTCTAAATGTTTGATAGAATTCACTTGTGTAGCCATCTGGTCCTGGGCTTTTATGCAATGGGAGATTTTTGCTTACTTCTTCAATTTCATTCATTATTATTGGTCTATGCAGGATTTCTGCTTCCTCTAGATTCAGTTTTGGTAAATTAGACATTTCCAGAAATTTTTCCATTTCACCCAAATTGTCATATTTCTTGTCATATAGCTGTTTGTAGTAATTTCTTACAATCCTTTGTATTTCTGAAGTATCCATTGTGAATTCTCTCTCATTTCTGATTTTGTTTATTTGGGTCCTCTTTCTCTTTTTCCTGATGAGTCTGGTTAAAGGCTTGTCAATTTTGTTTATGTATTCAAAGATCCTAGGTTTATTGAGTCCTTGAATTGTAGTTTGAGTTTCTAAGTTATTTAATGCTGCTCTGATCTTGCTGATTTCCTTCCTTCTACTTGCTCTGGGCTTTGTTTGTTGTTGCTCCTCTAGTTCTTGCAGCTTTATGGTTAGGTTCTTTGTAAAAGCTTCTTCTATCCTTTTCAGGTAGGCCTGTATTGCTATGAATTTCCCTCCGAGGACTGCCTTTGCTGTGTTCCATAGGTTTTTGGCTGTTGTGTATTCACTGTCATTTGTTTCCAGAAACTTTTTGATTTCATCTTTGTTCTCATTGTCTACCCATTCCTTACTTAAAAGCATGTTATTCAGTCTCCATGAGTTAGAGTATTTTTGATTTTTCCCTTCAGGGTTGTTTCCAGTTCAAATCCATTGTGATCTGAGAAGATGCTTGGTATGATTTCAATTTTGTTGTATTTGTGGAGGCTTGTCTTGTTATCTACCATGTGGTCTATCTTGGAGACTGATCCATGGGCATATTTTGCTTCTTTGGGGTGAAAGGTTCTGTATTTATCAATTAGGTCCATTTCATCTAGAGTGTTGTTCAATGACACAATATCCTTGGTGTTTTTTTGATTGGAAGATCTGTCCGTTGTTGATAATGGGGTATTAAAATCCCCTACTATTTGTGTGTTGCTGTCTATATCCCTCCTGAAGTTCTCCAAGATTTTCCTTATATATTTGGGAGGCCTTATGTTGAGTGCATATATGTGTACCAGTTATACTTCTTTTCTTTTCTTTTTTTTTATTGAGTTATAGCTTCTTGATGGATTGTTCCCTAAAGTGTTATGAAATGTCCTTCTTTGTCTCTTTTTATGGCCTTCATCATAAAAATCTATTTTGTCTGAAATAAGTATTGGTACTCCAGCCTTTGTTCATGTCCATTTGCTTGACATATGTTTTTCCATCCCTTCACTTTTAATTTATGTCAATCTTTTGTTCTGAGGTGAGTCCCTTGAAGTCATCAAATGTATGGGTCATGTTTTCTTATCCATTCAGCTCCCCTATGTCTTTTGATTGGTACACTTAATCCATTTACATTTAAGGTTGTTATTGATTTATAGTTATTTAATGCCATTTCCCCCCTTTGTACCTGTATTCCTCTCTGTCTTTCTCTGTTTCTTCATTTTTTTAAAGCAGACCCTTTGACATTTCTTGCAATGCTGGTTTGGTAGAGATGTATTCTTTTAGTCTTCTTTTGTCTGGGAAATTCCTTATTTCTCCTTCTATTTTGAATGAGAGCCTTGCTGGGTAGAGTATTCTTGGTCACTGGCCTTTGTTTCCCATTACTTGGAATACTTTTTGCCATTCCCTTCTGGCTTGTATCATTTTTGTTGAATAATCATGTGATGACCTTATTGGACCCTCCTTATATGTTATTTGCTATTTCTCTCTTGATGCTTTTAGGAGACTCTCTTTGAAATTTGCCATTTTAATTATAATCTGTCTTGGAGTGGGTCTGTTTGGATTCATCCTCATTGGGACCTTCTGTGCTTCCTGAACTTGAGTAATGTTTTCACTCATCATGTAAGGGAAGTTTTCTATCATTACTTTTTTTAACAAGTTTTTCATTTCTTGTTTCTCTTCTTCTGGTATCCCTATGATATGGATATTTTTGCATTTCATGTTGTCCAGCAGCTCTCTTAAAACCTCTTCATTTTTGTTTAGCCTTTTTTCTTTCTGTTTTACTGTCTTGGAATATTTTCCTACGTTGTCCTCCGTCTTGCTGATCTGAACCTTTGCTTCCTCTAGCCTGTTGTTGATACCTTCTACTGTATTCTTCAATTCCTCCTAGCTCTTACTGATAGTTTCTATGTCCTTTTTAATGCTTGTGCAGTTCTCAGTAAGTTCCTTGTAGCTTCCCTGGAATTCTTTGTAGTTCCCTTGGAGTTGTTTAGTTTCCTTTGAGCTGGCTGAGCTTATTTAGTTTTTCTATCATCATTATTTTTAATTCCATATCTGATAGTTTGCTTGCCTCTGGTTTATTTTTATTTAGTGATCTTTCTGAGGATTCCTCCTTTTATTTTGGTGATTGACTGTTTAATTTTGTCCCCATTATTAGGTTTCACTGTAATCCAATTAGACTGTGTTCAGCTGCTGGACAAAGGAGCTGCTAGGCTGGAAGGGTTGATTTAGCTGTAATCCTATTGGTCTGTGATCCACCACCTGGCTCAGATGCTGCTTGGGGTAAAAGACTAATTCAGTTTCAAATCAATAAATCAGCTACCAAACTCAGACCCTGCTGGGCTAGACAGAGAGGTTCAACTGTAATCCAATGAAACAGCCACCAGCTCAGGTACAGCCTGGTGGGACAGATTCAGATGTAAATCAATGAACCCATGATCAGCCACCAGGCTCAGGTGCCACTGGGATTGGCAACAAGATTCAGTCATAATCCAATTAATCTGTGGTCAGCCATGATGATCAGGAGCCACTGCGCTTAACTGAAAGATAATATTTTTCCAATAAATCTTTGATCTACTGCCAGGCTAAGAGGCCACTGGGCCAGACTGAAAGATTCAATTGTAATCCAATGAGTTTCTGATCAGCCACCAGGCCCAGTGGCCATTGTGTGGGGCTGACTACCCCAGCTGTAAGTCAGAGAGTTTTTGATAAATCACCAGGCTCAGGCACCACTTGGTGAAAGAACCTCTTCAGGTGCCATCTATTGCACCTCTGCTCAGACTGGGCAGGGAAGAAGAGGTTCATTTAGATGTAAATCAAGGAATTGTGATCAGGAGCCAGGGTCAGGCACCCCTGGGCAGGGCAGATTGCTTCCTGTGGGAGGGGCTAAAAGGGCCCCCATATGGAAGCAGCTTGGCACATATGGGGGTGGGCAGTGAGTCAGCACTGGGATCCCCACATCTGCTTCCCCACTTCTCTCCTCCAAGCTACCCCCGCAAACTCTCCCCACATGTCTCCAGTCCACTTTGCCCTCCCTCCTCTGGAGCCCTGTGTATGTGGGTGCCAATGTATTTTCATTGTGGTCACCCTAGTAGTTCTCTGTCTCCAGAACTCTCTCAGGCCAGTAAATTCCATGGGTTTCCTCCCTTCTCAGATGGATGCTGTCCTACTCTCCGCCTTGTTGCTGTAGGCTGAGAAACCCAGCTGAGGGACCAAAACCCACCCTTCTCAGATGGAGACCCTGGCTTTGTTTCTTTGGCTACTGCCTCCGGTCCAGACCCAGACAGCCCTTTCTCATTTCCTTGATTTCTACCAGTCATGTTGTGATGAAGCATCCTCTTCCATTCTGTCAGTGGTTATAGAACTTGTTTCCAGCTGGTGTTCTGTTGGTAATTCCAGCTGACTTTTTCTCCAAAAACATTAAAACATATGGAGGCTGAGTAATGTGATATTAATGAATTAATTGGTTAACAATGACATCAAGGAAGAAATCAAAAGGTTTCTGGAAGCAAATGAAAATGAATAAACAACAGCCCAAAACCTGTGGGACACAGGGAAGGCAATTCTGAGAAGGAAGTTCATAGTAATACAGCTCTACTTTAAAAAGATGGAATTTTTTAAAAATAACCAACTTTACATTACAAAAACTATAGGAAAAATAATTAATCCTAGAGTGAGTTGAAGGAAGGCAATAATCAAGATTGGAGCAGAATTAAAAGACAGTGATTAAAAGAATAATTCAAATGATTAATAAATCCAGGAGCTGGTCTTGGAAAAGATAAAGAAAATTGACAACCTTTAACTACACTCATCCATTAAAAAAGAGAGAGGACCCAAATAAATAAAATCAGAAGTAAAAGAGGAGAAATTATAACTGATACCACAAAAATACAAAGGGATGTAAGAAACTACTACAAAAAACAGTATGCCAAGAAATTTGACAACCTGTGTGAAACATATTATCTTCTAAAACTGAATCAACATAAAGTTCAAATAGACCAATAACAACAAGCAAACTATCAGGTATGAAATTCAAAATAAGTAAGCTAGAGGGCAATGTAGAAAGATATTTCAAGACAGTGCAACAAAAAGAAAAAACACTGAACCAGAATGAAGAGGTTTTAAGAGAGATACAGGACAACATGAAACGCAATAACATCTGTATTATAGGGATGCCAAAAGGAGAAAAGAAATAAGGGATGGGAAACCTGTTTGAAAAAGTAATAATAGAAAATTTCCCTAACTTGATGAGTAAAAATGTCATTCAAGTTCAGGAAGCACAGAGGGTCCCGATGAAGTTGAACCCAAATAGACCCACTCCAAGATACATCATAATTAAAATGGCAAATTTCAAAGACAAAGAGAAAATCCTAAAAGAGAGAAACAGCTAATAACACGTAAGGAGGCTCTGATAAGGTTATCAAATGATTTCTCGGTAGAAACACAACAGGCCCGAAGGGAATGGTAAAAATATTCCAAACAATGCAGAACAAAAGCCTACAACCAAGACTACACAGCAAGGCTGTCATTCAAAATAGAAGATGAAATAAG
This sequence comes from Noctilio leporinus, assembly GCA_004026585.1. Lineage (NCBI taxonomy): Eukaryota > Metazoa > Chordata > Mammalia > Chiroptera > Noctilionidae > Noctilio > Noctilio leporinus. The sequence goes on from PVIW01009498.1 coordinate 17,479, forward strand.
GCATTCCCCTGACCAATGTAATCAAAACAATCTAATACTGGCATAATAATGGGCATATAGATCAGTGGTACAGAATAGAGACCAAAAATAAACCCAGCTCTCCAAGGTCAATTAATATTCAACATTGGAGGAAGGAACATAAAACAGAGTGAAAATAGCCTCTTCAACAAGTGGTATTGAAAGAACTGGTTGGATGGAGAAAGATGATGACAGAGAGCAGTGCTTATGGTGTTCTCGAGTACCAGAGCAGCTAGAGGACAAGATAGGGAGTATGAGATGTCTTCAGGACCCTGAGAATTGGAGCAGTCAGCATCTGGACACAGGGGAGCACAACCCAGAGGCAGAGGAGACCAGCAGGACAGTAGGTGAGGCGTTCCCAACCGACAGGCCTTGGGCCAAGGTTGGGTCTGGGCAGTGGCAGCTCTGCCCAGAGGGGCGCGTTTGACTGAGGCCAGCTCTGGGCTCCCTGGTGACTAGAAGTCTCAACAGTGAAGTGCAGAGAGCGAGGACAAATGCCGTACGGAACACTGAATTGAACTCTTGCAGGGGAGGGACTGTGTGAGAGACTCACTCCTGCAACAGGGAGAAGAAGCTCCTCATGGGGCTAGAGGTGGAGGAGAAGAGTCCTGCGGGGAGCCTAGATCAGGAGAACGGGGAAGTACACCAGCCAGGGTGGCGAGGGGGCCGAAAATGGTGCTGCTGGGCCACCTGGGAAACAGCAGCTTGAAGCCACTGCGAAGGGGGAGGCCCAGCCCTGTGCAACCACACAGGCCCCCAGGCTCCACGGAAATTCCAAACAGCGAGCCGGGAACTAGTACCGGGGGTAACTGACCCGCCATTGCCAGAGACAAAGGTCTCACCACCCACGCCTGGGAGGGGCTCATCACAGAAGCAGCATAAAGGACTCCTCAGAGAGCTGGTTGGCTTGGAGGATTGGTGCCTGCCCCGGGGGGGCGGGGCAGTGTAGACGGACCCCGGGCAGAGTTGACAGACAGGGGCAGCCTCCTCCCAGAACTGCGGGGGCAGGGCCAGTCATCACAGGGACCGGCGAGGTTGTGGGCTGCCCTGCAAGGGTGCTGGGTGCTCCTCAGGGGCAGGAACCTCTGCAAGGAGTGGGAGGGGGCTCCCTGCGGGCTCCAGAATACCAGCAGCCCTAAAACCCAGCCAGGCTGCAGAAGGCCCAGCTTACCTGGGGGCGGACACACAGAATCAGCCCTGACTGTGACAATCAGAGGCCCTGCCATGCACCAAGACCAGCTAGAATATAGACTATAGATTGTAAAGTCCTGACCAAGAAAAAGAGGCAGCCTCAGGAAAGGGATTGCTGCTAATCTCAAGCACCTGAGTTATACCAAGAGCAATACGAACTATTAATCCCCAACATAATCTTTGCAAAGGTTTCTTCTCACATATTCTTAATCCCCCCCATACCTCAATCCACCTAAATACCCAAGACCCTCCCCCTACTCTCAAATTAAAGTCTACTCACTCTGTGGCTACAACACATTCCCAGCCCTCAATCTAAGTATTCCTCCCTACCCCAGCCACCTAAACCCTTTCTTTATTTTTTCTTCCTTCCTCTTTCTTTCTTTTTCTTTTTTTTTTATTTTCCTTTTCTTCCTGGTAAAGCCCACAGGTTCTGGCTCCACCTGGACCAATCAGAGATCATAAAGGGTGAACAGACACCTAAACCCTTTCTTTATTAATATTGATTTCTCTTTGTCTTGTGACTTTCTCCCCCTCTTTTCCCCCCCTTTTCTTACTGGTAAAGCCCACAGGTTCTGGCTCCACCTGGAACAATCAGAAATCATAAAGGGGGAACAGACATCTAAACCCTTTTTTTAATTAATATTGATTTCTCTTTGTCTTGTGACATCCTCCCCCCACCCTTTTTTTTTCTTTCTTTCTCCTTTCTCTTCTCCCTAATAAAGCCCACTGTTCCCGGTTCCACCTGGACTAAAAAGAGACCATAAAGGGTGAACATACAACTAAACCCTTTCTTTATTAATAGTGATTTCTCTTTGTCTTGTGACTTTCTCCCCTTTTCTCTTTCAACTTTTTATTTTTCCTCTGTTAAAAGCACTCAGGTCCAGGCTCCATCTGGACCACTCAGGAATTATTAAGGGTGAACAGCTATCTAAACCCTTTCTTCTTATTATTATTATGGTTTTTATTTCTTTTTTCCTTTTGTATTTTTTTGTTTGGTTTGGCTAGGTTTGGTTTGGTTTGGTTTGGTTTTTTGATTTTTGGGTATTTTCTTTGTTTGTTTTTGTTTTTGTTTTTCCTGCTAAAAGCCCACAGACCCAGAATACAACCAGACAGCCCAAATAAAGGACACACCAAGAACAGCAAGTGGAGAAAATCTGGGAGACGGAAACATTGAACACAAATCTCCTATCACAGAAGGGTGCTCAACTAAGGCAAAGAAGCAAAGCAGGTTAACCCAAGGAAGGACAAAAATAAATAAATAAATAAAAAGGAAGCAAGAACAGACACCCAAAATGGGGAAAAAAGAATCAGTCCATCACGAAAAGGAAAGGAAGAATCCCCAAAAAGAATACAAAATGAAACAGAGTTACCTGGAATATCAGATAAGGAATTCAAGAGAATGATGATAGAGAAGCACAGTGAGCTCAGCCACATCAAAGAAAACTATATACAACTCCAGGAGAACAAAACAACTCCAGGGAAATTACAAGGAACTTACTGAGAACTACAACAACATGAAAAAGGACATAGAAACTATCAATAAGTGCCAGGAGGAAATGAAGAATACAATTTCTGAATTGAAGAATACAGTAGAAGGAATCAACAGTAGGCTAGAGGAAGCAAAGGACCGGATCAGCGAGTTGGAGGATAATGTAGAAAAATACTCCAAGATAGTATAAGAGAATAAAAAAAGGCTGAACAAGACTGAAGAGGAGTTAAGAGAGCTGCAGGACAACATGAAACGTAACAACATCTGTATCATAGGGATACCAGAAGGAGAAGAGAAACAAGGAATGGAAAACCTGTTCAAAAAAGTCATGATAGAAAATTTCCCTAACATGATGAATGAAAACATTAATTCAGTTCAGGAAGCACAGTGGGTCCCAATGGAGATCAACCCAAACAGACCAACACCAAGGCAAATTATTATTAAAATGGCTAATCTCAAGACAAAGAGAAAATGTTAAAAGCATCAAGAGAGAAATGACAAATAATATACAAAGGGGCTCAAATAAGGCTATCAAGTGATTATTCAACAGAAACAATTCAAGCCAGAAGGGCATGGCAAAAAGTATTTCAAGTAATGGTAAACAAAGGCCTGCAACCAAGAATACTCTACCCAGCAAGGCTCTCATTCAAGATAGAAGGAGAAGTAAGGAGCTTCCCAGACAAAAAAAGACTAAAAGAATACATCTCTACCAAACCAGCATTGCAAGAAATGCTAAAGGGTCTGCTATAAAAAGAAGTAAACAAATAAAATGAAGAAACAGAGAAAGCCAAAGAGGAAAACAGACACAAAGGGAGAAAATAACAAGGAATAAGTATCAATCAATAATAACCTTAAATGAAAATGGACTAAATGCACCAATCAAAAGACAGAGGGTAGCTGAATGGATAAGACAACATGACCCACATATATGCTGTCTTCAAGAGACCCACCTCAGAACAAAAGATCGACACAGCTTGAGAGTAAAAGGATGGAAAACTATATATCAAGCAAATGGACATGAAAAAAAAAGCTGGAGTAGCAATACTGATTTCAGATAAAATAGCTTTTACAATGAAGGCCATAAAAAGGGACAAAGATGGACATTGCATAATACTTAAGGGAACAACCATCAAGAAGAAATAACTCTGATAAACATATATGCACCCAACGTAGGAGCTCCAAAATATATAAGGAAAATCTTGGAAGACTTTAAGAAAGACATAGACAGAAGAAACACATTAATAGTAGGGGATTTTAATACCCCACTATCAACAATAGACAGATCTTCCAAACAAAAAATCCCCAGAGATGTTGTGGCATTGAACAAAACTCTAGAGGAAATGGACCTAACTGATATATACAGAGTCTTTTACCCCAAAGAAGGAAAATACACATTCTTTTCAAATGCACATGGATCATTCTCCAAGACAGACTACATGGTATGTCACAAGATAAGCCTGCACAAATACAGGAAAATTGAAATCATACAAAATATCTTCTCAAATCACAATGGCTTGAAACTAGAAACCAATCTCAAGGGAAAAACACAAAAATTCTCTAATTCATGGAGATTGAATGACATGCTTTTAAGCAATGAAGGGGTCAAAAATGAGATCAAAGACGAAATCAAAAAGTTCCTGGAAACAAATGACAATGAACACACAACAGCCCAAAACCTATGGGATACAGCAAAGGCAGTTCTCAGGGGGAAATTTAGAGCAATACAGGCCTTCCAAAAAAGGTTACAAGAAGTTTATAAAAATGAATCTAACCACAAAGCTGCAAGAACTAGAGGAGCAACAACAAACAAAGCCTAGAGCAAGTAGAAGGAGGGAAATCATCAAGATCAGAGCAGAACTAAATAACTCACAGATTCAAACTACAATTTGAAGAATCAACAGATCCAGGAGCTGGTTCTTTGAAAAAATAAACAAAATTGACAAGTCCTTATCCAGACTCATCAAGAAAAAGAGAGAGAGGATCCAAATAAACAGAATCAGAACTGAAAGAGGGGAAATCACAACTGATACCTCAGAAATACAAAAGATTGTAAGAAATTACTACAAACAACTCTATGACAAAAAATGTGACAACCTGGATGAAATGGACACATTTCTGGAAAGGTATAATCTACCATAACTGAACCCAGAAGAAGCAGAACGCCTGAATAGGCCAATAACAACTAGC
>PVIW01009498.1:22463-51601 GCA_004026585.1 Noctilio leporinus
CTCCTCAAACTATACCAAAAAATTCAGGAAGAGGGAAGACTCCCAAACTCTTTCTATGAGGCCAATATTATTCTAATCCCAAAACCAGGGCAAGACACAACTAAGAAAGAAAGCTACAGGCCAATATCTCTGATGAACATAGATGCTAAAATTCTCAACAAAATATTGGCCAATCGGATTCAGCAGTATATTACAAAGACCATACATCATGATCAAGTGGGCTTCATCCCAGAGATGCAAGGATGGTACAACATTCATAAATCAATAAATGTAATACACCACATTAACAAATTGAAAGATAAAAACCATATGATCATATCAATAGATGCTGAAAAAAGCATTTGATCAAATACAGCAACCATTTATGATAAAAACCCTCAGCAAAATGGGAATAGAGGGAGCACACCTCAACATCATAAAGGCCATCTATGAGAAACCTGAAGCCAACATTATACTTAATGGACAAAAACTGAAGGCTTTCCCCCTAAGATCAGGAACAAGACAAGGCTGCCTACTGTCTCCACTTCTATTCAACATTGTCTTGGAAGTTCTAGCTATAGCCATCAGAGAAGAAAAAAGGAATCAAAGGTATCCAAATTGGAAAGGAGGAAGTCAAACTGTCATTATTTGCAAATGATATGATAGTATACATACAAAACTCGATGGACTCCACCAAAACCTTACTGAATCTAATAAGCAAATTTAGTAAAATAGCTGGATATAAAGTCAATATCCAGAAATCAAAAGCATTTTTATATACCAATAATGAAACAACAGAAATTGAAACGAAAGAACCAATCCCATTTACCTTAGCAACAAGAAAAATAAAGTACCTAGGAATCAACTTAACTAAGGAGGTAAAAGACCTGTACTCAGAAAACTACAGAACAATGAAGAAAGAAATCAAGGAAGACACAAATAAATGGAAGCATATACCATGTTCATGGATGGGAAGAATGAACACCATTAAAATGTCCATACTACCCAAAGCAATCTACAGATTCAATGCAATCCCAATTAAAATACCAATGACAGACTTCACAGAAATAGAAAAAATACTTCAAAACTTTGTATGGAGCCCAAAAGGCCCACATATAGCCACAGCTATTTTCAGAAAGAAGAACAAGGTAGGAGGAATCACAATACCAGACTTCAAACAATACTACAAGGCTACTGTCATCAAAACAGCATGGTACTGGCATAAGAATAGACATATAGATCAATGGAACAGAATAGAGAGCCCAGAAGTTAACTCAGGATTCTATGGTCAACTAATATTTGACAAAGGGGGAAGGAACATCAAATGGATTAAAAACAGTCTCTTCAACAAATGGTGTTGGGAGAACTGGACAGCAACATGCAAAAAGATAAAACTAGACCACCAACTTACACCATACACCAAAATAAACTCAAGATGGATAAAGGATTTAAACATAAGCAGTGCCACCATAAAGGTCCTGGAGAAAAATATAGGCAGGAAACTTTTGGATATCCTACACAAAAATATGTTTACTGTTACTTCACCAAGGGCAAAGGAAATAAAAGAATGAATCAACAAATGGGATTATATCAAATTGAAAAGTTTCTGTTCAGCTAAAGAAAATATCAGCAAATTCAAAGGGAACCAACTGTATGGGAAAACATAATTGCCAATGATACCTCAGACAAGGGTTTGATCTCCAAAATATATAAAGAACTAACGCGACTCAACACCAGGGAGACAGGCAGACCAATTAAAAAATGGGTAAAGGACCTGAACAGACAACTCACTGAGGAAGATATACAAAGGACTCAGAGGCATATGAAAGAATGCTCAACATCACTAGTCATCAGAGAGGTGCAAATTAAAACCACAATAAGATACCACCTCACACCTGTCAGAATGGCAATCATCAGCAAATCAACAAACAAAAATTTTTGTTGAGGATGCGGGACAAAGGGAACCCTCATACACTTTTGGTGGGAATGTAGGCTGGTGTAGCCACTGTGGAAAGCAGTATGGGGTTTCCTTAAAAAACTAAAAATGGAACTGCCTTTTGATCCAGCAATTCCACTACTTGGACTATACCCAAAGAATCCTGAGACATCAATTCATAAGAACGTATGTACACCTATGTTCATAGCAGCAGTACTTACAATAGCCAAGTGCTGGAAACAGCCTAAGTGCCCATCAGTGGATGATTGGATCGAAAAACTTTGGTACATTTACACAATGGAATTCTATATAGCAGAAAGAAAGAAGGAACTTGTACCCTTTGCCACAACATGGATGGAACTGGAGAGTATTATGCTTAGTGAAATAAGCCAGTCAGTGAAGGACAAATATCATATGATCTCACCCATTACGGGACAATAATAAGCAAAACTAACAACAAGCAAGAGAGAACCAAATATGTGAATACAGTGAATAGGCCTTCAGTGGTCAGGGGGAAAAGGGTTGGGGGGAAGGGGGGCCAGAGGCAAGAAAGGGGAGCAGCTTAGACAAGAACCTAGTATAAAGGAACCATGGACATGGACAACAGGTGGGATTGAGTTTGGGGGGAATGGGTTGTTGGGGAGGGGTACAGAGGAGAGCAAAAAGGGGATGGATGTAATACAACAATAATATTTTTTAAAAAAAGAAACAAATAACTGGACAGTGACATGAAAAAAAATAAAGCTAGATCGCCAACTTACACTATACTCCAGAGTAAACTCAAGATGGATAAAGAACTGAAACATAAGCAGTGCTACCTTAAAGGAAAATAGAGGCAGTAAAATTTTAGATATCATAAGCAGAAATATATTTACTGATACTTCACCAAGGACAAAATAAATAAAATTATAAATAAACAAATGGAACTATATCAAACCGAAAAGGTTCTGTTCAGCTCAAGAAAACACCAACAAAGTTAAAAGGGAACCAATTGTATGGAAAAACTTATTTGCCAATGATTCCTCTGACAAGGATTTGACATCCAAAATATATAAAGATCATATGTGACTCAACACCAGGGAGAAAGACAACTCAATTAAAAACTGGGCAAAGGACCTGCATAGACACTTCTCCAAGGAGGACCTACAAAGGGCCCATAGGCATATGAAAGAATGCTCAACATCACTAGCCATCAGAGTTGCAAACTAAAATCACAATAAGATACCACTTCACCCCTGTCAGAATGGCAATCATCAACAAATCAACAAACAAATGCTGGCCAGGATGTGGAGAAAAGGGAATCCTGGACATTGTTGATGGCAAAGCAGACTGGTGTAGCCACTATGGAAAAAAGTATGGAATTTTCTCAAAAAAGATAAAAATTTAACTGCCTTTTGACTCAGTGATTCCACTGCTAGGATTATACTCAAAGAACCTGAAACACCAATTCAGAAGAACCTATGCACCCCTATGTTCATAGCAGCCTTATTTCCAATAGCGAAGTGCTAGAAACAGCCAGTGTGCCCATCAGTAGATAAATGGATCAAAAAACTTTGGTTCATTTACACAATAGAATACTACACAGCAGAAAGAAAGAGGAAACTCCTGCCTTTTGCTACAACATGGATGGAACTGGAGAGTGAAATATGGCAGTCAATGAAAAACAAATACCATATGATCTCACCCAATACAGGAGACTAGTGAACAAAACAAACAAATAAGCACAATAGAACTACAGCGTGGAAACAAGGGACAGACTTTCAGTGTTCAGAGGGGAGTGTGGAGGGGAAGGAAGAAGCAAAGAAGGGGAAAGTTTTCATCAAGGAACTAGTATAAGTGGCCCATGGACATGTACAAGATATGGGATTGACTGTGGGCAAGGAGATGTGGAGGGTGGGGCAGGGAAGAGTGTTGGGGGAAAATGGGATAAATGTAATACAACAACAATGAAATAATAAATAAAAAATTTAAAGATTATTATCCTAATTCAAAAACCCAGTAAAAGCACAAGAAAGAAAGAAAATTACAGGCCAATGTAACTGATAAACATAGACATTAAAATCCTCAACAAAATATTGGCAAACTAGATCCAGCAATACATTAAAAAGATCATAGGGCCCTGGCTGGTAGCACGGTGGATAAGGTGCTGGCCTGTGAACCCAAAGGTCGCTGGTTCGATTCCCAGCCAGGGCAACATAACCAGGTTGCAAGCCAGGTCTCCAGCCAGGTCTGTGACTGGAGGCAGGTGAAAGGCAACCGTACATGGCTATCTCTGTCTCTGCCTCTCTCCCTTCCTCTCTCTCTGAAAAATAATAAATAAAATCTTTTTTAAAAAAAAAAAAGATCATACAACATAATCAAGTGGGATTCATCCCAGGGATGTAAGAATAGTATGATGTTTGTAAATCAATAGATATAATACCCCACAAAAACAAAATAAAAGCCAAAATCACATGAATATATCAATAAATATAGAAAAGACATTCAATAAAATACAATACCTACTTATGATTTTTAAAAGTAACACTCAACAATGTGGAAGTAGAATAAGTATACCTCAGCATAATTAAGGTCATATATGAGAAAACTATAATCAACATCATGATAGTTAATGGACAAAAATTAGAAGCTTTCCTCCAAATATTAGGGACAAGATGTGGGTATCCACTTTCACCACTTATATTCAATATGGTATTGGAAGTTCTAGCCACAGAACTCAGACAAGAAAAAGAAATCAAAGACATCCAAATTGGAAAGGAGAATGTGTATTTGTCACTATTTGCAGATGACATAGTATTGTACATAGAAAATCCTGTAGCCTCCACCAAAAAACTACTCAATGTAATAATAAGTGAATTTGGCAAAATCGTGGGATACGAGGTCAATATATAGAAATATAAGACACTTTTATACACCAACATTGAAATATCAGAAAGAGAAAGTAGGGAAAACTTTCACTTACTATATCAACAAAAAATTAAGTACCTAGGAATAAACTTAACCAAGGAGGCAAAAGACCTATACTTGGAAAACTACAGAATACTGAAGAAAGAAATTAAGGAAATTACAAATAAATGGAGGCATATACCATGCTCATGGATTGGAAGAATTAACATCATTAAAATGTCCATACTACGCAAAGCAACCTATAGATTCAACACAATCCCTATTAAAATACCAATGACATATTTCACAGATCTAGAACAAATATTTCAAAAATTTATATAGAACAAAAAATGACCACAAATAGCAGCAGCAATGATGAGAAAAAAGAACAAAGTAGGAGGGACTCACAATACCTGATATCAAACTATATCACAAAATTACTGTAATCAAAACAGTCTGGAACAGGATAGAGAGCCCAGAAATAAATCCAAGTCACTATGGTCAGTTAATATTTGACAAAGGGGATGTAAGCATATGATGGAGTAAAATAACCTCTTCAATAAGTGGTGTTGGGGGATTTGGACAGGTACATGTGAAAAAAATGAAATTAGACCATCAACTTACACCAATACACTCAAGATGGATAAAAGACTTATATTTTCATTACAATACCATTAAAGTCTTAGAGAAAAACAGGCAGTAAAATTACAGATATTACAAGGACTATAAAGGAAAGAACAAACAAATGAAACTATATCAAATTTAAAAGCTTCTACATGGCTAAATAAAACATCAGCAAAATAAAAAGAGAACCAAACATAAAGGAAAACATATTTGCTAGTGATGCCTCAGACAAGAGTTTAATATCCAAAATATATAAAGAAATACAACTCAACAGTGGGAAGGCAACAATCTAATTTAAAAATGGACAAAGGACCTAAACAGGCACTTCTCAAAGAAGGTCATACAAATGCAACATAGACATTTGAAAGGGTGCTCTATATCACTAGCCATCAGAGAGATACAAATGAAAACAAATTAAAACCACAATGAGATACCACCCACAACTGTCAGAATGGCCATCATTAGCAAATCAACAAACAAGTGCTGGTGAGGGTGTTAAAAAAAATTGAGCCCTAGTTTGCTGTTGGTGGGAATGTACACTGGTACGGCCACTGTGGAAAAAAGTATGGAATTTCCTCAAAAAACTAATATTGGAACTGCCTTTAGATCCAGTGATCCCACTGCTGAGATAACATCTGAAGAATCCTGAAACACCAATTCAAAAGAACTTATGCACCCCAAAGTTCATAGCAGTGTTATTTATTAAGTATTTATCAAGTACTGAAAGCAGCCTAAGTGCTCATCAGTAAATGAGTGGATCAAAAAACTGGTACATTTATGCAATATAATATTATGCAGCAGAAAGAAAGAAAGAAGGAACTCCTATCTTTCATGGCAGCATGGATGGAACTGGAAAGTATTGTCCTAGGTGAAATAAGCTAGATGCTGAGGCATAGGCTAGATGCATAGGCAAATACCGTATGATCTCACCTATAATAGGAACCCAATGACGAAAACCAACAACTAAATGGAACCAGAGGCATAGAAACAAGGAACAGACTAACAATGACCAGAGGAGAGGAAGGTGGAAGATGAAGGGGGAAAGAAGGGGAAGGGTCTAGCCAAGGAACATGAATAAATGACCCATAGATATGGACAATAGAATGGTAATTGACTGTGGGGGAGTGGTGAGTGGACCAGTAGATAGCATCAGGGAAAAATTGGGGTAACTGTAATAGAACAATAATAAAAAAATTAATTAAAAATAAACAAACAAAAGAGTAGAGTATTTGGTAGCTTTTATAGATAATTAAGGATGCATTTCTTTGATACTACACCAAAATTCAGAAAATGGTAGTTTCTTCAAGGTTTGTTGCAATGTGGGCTCTAAAATCATATCAAAGATCTTATAATACTCTCATACATTATAATAAATGTTCCTATCTTGCACTTTGAATAATTTTTATCTATGCATAATTTTAACATACATTGGTCATTTGTACGTTAAAAGATATTAGTTCACTGAATTATACAGATCTTCCAAATGTTGAAATATTTCATTATATAATATCTTAAAATCACATTTATTAATATCACCAGCAATACCATCAGAAAAGTCTTTAGCCATTATTTATCTACTAGAATGGCAATCATCAACAATTCAACAAGCAAGTGCTGGTGAGGATACGAAGAAAAGGGAACCCTCGTGCACTGTGGGTGGGAATGCAGACTGGTGCAGCCACTATGGAAGACAGTATGGAATTTCCTCATAAAACTAAGAATAGAACTGCCTTATGACCCAATGATCCCACTGCTAGGATTATACTCAAAGAATCCTGCAACACCAATTCAGAAGAACTTATGCAACCCTATGTTCATAGCAGTGCTCTTTACAATAACTAAGTGCTGGAAACAACCTAAGTGCCCTTCAGTAGATGAATGGATCAAAAAACTTTGGGACATTTACACAATGGAGTTCTGTGCAGCAGAAAGAAAGGACTCCTACCATTTGTGATAGCATGGATGGAAGTGAAGAGTATCATGCTTAGTGAAATAACCCCAGGCAACAAAAATTAAATACCACATGTTCTCACTTAATATAGGAGACTAACCAACAAAATAAGCAGACAAGCAGAAAAGAAGAAGAGATGCAGGGGTGGGGGGAAGAGGAGCAGAATGATGTTGACTAGCGGGGAGGGGAGAAGGAGGAAAGCAGGGGAAAGGTTCAGTTGAAGAGCTGGTGTGAAGGATCCTTGGCCATGGACAATGAGTGGGGGATTGACTTCAGGAGAGGGGACAGGAGAGAGCAATGGGGAAAAAATGAAACAATTGTAATACAACAATAATAAATAAAATTAATTTTAGAAAGATTTAATAAATATTAAAGCAGAATTCATTGAAATAGAAACACAAAATAATATAGCACAATAGAGAACATTAATAAAGCCAAAAGTTGATTTTTTGAAAATAATAAAATTTATAAACTATTGGTGAGTCTGACAAAGCTAAACGAGAGAAAGCATACATAAATACTATTAAACTCGGAAAGAAGGAAGAACTCTAAATTCAAAGAAACTAAAACTATGCTAGAATTAATAAAGAAAAATTATTGAAAAACCTTTCTTTTTTTCCTAACTTTTTTTGGAAAAACTGAAGATACATCTGGAATTAGAAAGAATCATAGAGTAAAATTTCATGTACACAATATTAAGCAGCAACAATTTCAACTCATAGACAATCTTTTTCCATACACTGTACCTTTACCATTTCTTCATTCTCATTACTTTGAAGCAAAATCCAGACACTATATCATTTTCGTGAATAATTTATTATTAAATGTAATTATGTTTGACCATGAAATAAAATTATTAAACTATAATAATTTTCATGTCCATTTCTCCTTCTGTATGCCACACTTATTTAAGACATTCCAAAATTATCTGTAAAAATAAAATTTGTCTTGTACACTTGAAACCTTGTTCGCAGGTATCAGAAAAAATTATAAAATGCACCATTACCTATTTATAAATATATGTTTATCCTGGTTTTATTAATAAGCTGCTTTTAAGGGAAAGAGTTAGAGATACAGGTATTGATGGATAGATAAGTGATAGATGATATAGATAGATAGATAATAGATAATAGATGATTGATATTAAATAGATGACAGATGAACAGATGATAGATATAGATGGTAGATGGATAGATGATTAGATACATAGATAGATGATAGATGATAGATAGATGATAGATGATTAGATAGATAGATAGATGACAGGTAGATAGATGAGCAACTAACATAGGGAGAGTCAGAGAAAGGCAGACTTATTTTTACAGGATTGGCCTATTCGATCATGGTTTCTGACAAATCTGAAATGGGTAGTATAGGGTGGCAGGCCAGAGACTCAGCTAAGAGTTGATATTGAAGTCTTAATTCTAAATTCTTTAGGGCAGGAGGTAGAAAACTCAGGCAAGCTTTCCATGTTTTCGTTTTGAGAATTCCATTTACATTAAGAAAGCTGTTTTTGTTCTTACAGCCAATTTATTGGATGAGGCTTATCTACATTTGCAGAGGTTAATCATCTTTACTCAAAGTCTACTTCTTCAAATATTAATCACACCTAAAAATACTTTCACAACCAATATTCAGGCTGGTGTTTGACCAAACATGTTAGCATTATAGCCCAGTTAAGTTGACACATGAAGTTTATCATTGTATCAATAGAAACTGGACCTAATTGGCAGAGAAAAATTATTGTTTTCAATTGGTGTTTGTTACATTTAATAATTATCAAATTTTGGGCTATTTTATGATGTTTTGATAAATTAGGTTTTAATAATAACTGGAAAAACACTTTAATGTAAAGCTATTGTTATAGAACATTTTGAAATGTAATTTATAAATATGTTTATTATAATGGAATACAGAGGGAAAGATCAATAAAAGTTATAAGCAAAAATTTATTGACAAGCTTCTGAGAGGAAAAGTAGAATGTAAAATTTTCAGGTCTATGAAAGTTATGGGTTATTTGTTTTTTAAAAAAGATTTTATTTATTATTTTCAGAGAGAGGAGAAGGGAGACAGGCAGAGAGGGAGAGAGATATCAATGTATGGTTGCCTTTCACCTGCCTCCAGCTACAGACCTAGCTAGAGACCTGGCTTGCAACCTGGTTATGTGCCCTAACTGGGGAATCGAACCAGTGACCTTTGTGTTTGCAGGCCAGCACAGTATCCATTGTGCCACCAGCCAGGGCCTGAAAGTTATGTTTTTTAACACCTGATAAATATAAAAATTTAGATTACATTAGATAAATTAAAGACTAATGAAACAATTATATATTTAAATCACATATATATTTTTTGGGTGTAAAAGTGATTCTACAGAAAGTAACTTCCAAGGGTGATCTGATCATCAATAAGTCTTGGTAGTCATGCCCCAGGCCTATAACCTCTGCAGTAAAAGGATTTTTTTCTTTGCTTTAAGAGAGGCATATTCTATTGTTTTTGTGCATCTATGTTGACATACTTTTTCAAAAACACTATTTTATTTATAGAGAGGGGAAGGGAAGGAGAAAGGGAGAAAAACATCAATGTATAGTTGCCTCTCATGCACCCCTAACCAGGGACCTGGCCCACAACCCAGGCATATGCCCTGACTGGGAATCGAAACAGTTACCCTTTGGTTCACAGACCAACACTCAACCCACTGAGCCACACCAGCCAAGGCTGTTAATATACTTTTAAAATTCCTCTTTTTCAAAGTAACCACCCTCAAGAGCGTACATAATCTTGTCAACTGTCCTGTAACCCAGTCCCCACCTTGCTTTTCCCCACCTTCATGCAATCTTCCTTTTGTTCTGTCCTTAATTCCAAAAGAATAAAAGAAACTGCAAAACTTATTCTCCAGAGCAGTTCCAATCTTGTTCTTGGAATTATTGTCAGTTAGGGCTCAAATAAACTGTTAGAAACAGTCTACACAGATTTGGATGTTTCTTATGTCAATAATATGTATGTAAGAAAGGGACC
Source organism: Noctilio leporinus (assembly GCA_004026585.1). Taxonomy (NCBI): domain Eukaryota; kingdom Metazoa; phylum Chordata; class Mammalia; order Chiroptera; family Noctilionidae; genus Noctilio; species Noctilio leporinus. The sequence goes on from PVIW01009498.1 coordinate 32,855, forward strand.
TCAAAACACCAGATTTACTTACTAAAAATTGTGTATTTATTCTTACATGTTTAAGCTTCTGTAACCTTCAAAATACTCTTCATTTGATGTAATATATCTATTAAGACATTTTTTCCACTTCTCTAAACAGTTTTTACTTCATAAATTGTGATACCTTTTAGTGCTTCTGCCATTTTTTGGCTCACTTCTTTCACATTAACAAAAAATGTTTTCCTTTGAAAACTTTTATTGATCCAGGGAAATAAAAGAAAAAAACTCACTGGGGTGAGATTAGGTGAATAAGAAGGGTGAGGCATGAGGATCATTCCTTTTTCGTCAAAAACTGTTGAACACTCAGCCCAATGTAAGCAGGTGTGCTCATAAATCACCAATCATGAAATGAGCAAATATGTTGAAAGAGACTTCAAAAAAATTCACTGAGACTGAGTGCAGCTTTTCACAACAACGCAAGATTGTGCACAGATACAGATGGGTTCCCAGAACACACACCTAGCAGGGGAAGCCTGCACAGCAAAGGACCATCCCTCCAGAAGATAATTTTGGTTTTTGCCCCCCCCCATATGTGTACATGCACATGTATCCATGTAATATATGTGAAAAAGCCACAGCATATTGCAGAGCATGTGATCCCATTTATATACATTAAGCAAAGCCACAACACCCATGTAACTATAGAAAAATTCCAGAAGCCTCGCACCAGGAATGACAGGAGAGAGGAAAGACATTCCCCTTTCCCATTACCCATTCTTACTGTATGTAGATATCTTACAGTCATTATGTGATCATGTCATAACTTAATATTCTATTAAATCTCTTAAATGTCAAAGTAAACTTGAGGAGAAGAAACTACGTACAAATTGGTATCATGCTAGTAAAATATAATACTTCAAGGAGATACCAAAAATTTGAGGCAATTTCTCCAGTGCTTTCTTTGAGCTGAGCAGTTTCGCCCAATTGTTGCTTTGATGCTGGAATTGGCAGTCAGTTACTTACCGTTCAGACTGGGATGACATCTTTTCACAGAACATTGTTTGCTATGGAGGCCATTGCACCATACCCATGGATGTCTTCCAGGTTAGAAATGCTTCATTTCCTCTTGTGGAGTCCTAACCAAGGGGAAGCTTGTTTGGCAATGCCTTGGGAGAAGGGCTAGAAAGGGAAGTGAGATAAGATGGAAGAGGAAACAGGAGAGGAGAGGCAAAAGAAGGGGCAGGGAGAAGAGGGGAGGGGAGAGAAAGGAGGGAAGAAGAGATGAGGGAAAGAGAAGAGAAAATAGCTAATACTTAAGGAATGTTAGTATGTGCCAATCATTATTCTAAGCATTGAATGTGTTTTTATTTCATCCTCTCTAATGGAGGGTGACTTTATTATCTCTGTTCTACGGCTGAGGAAAATGGAGCACAAATCATAGAGACTTCAATAAACTTTCCAAGATCATTCAGCTTGTAAGTTCCAAAGCAAGAATTCAGCTCCAGGTTGTCTGAGGCCAGAGAACCTGTTAATACCTCTGGAATATTATGAAAAAGAAGAGCTCTTGTGACAGAGGAAGGAAGGAAGAAAAAACCTAAAGGAACAAAGAATAGAAGATGGAGAAAGAATGAAAACTCAATCTGACCATGACTTATTTTAACTGCTAAGCCATGCAGGAGGGAAGGACAAATATGCAGAATAGGTTGTTTCTGAATGCTTGCTATTTGGAATGCTTTGTTTACCTGCCTCATTTAATCAAGATAAACCAAGGGATCTACTACTGCATAACAAATTACCCCAAAACTTATTATTACATACGGTTTCTGAGAATTAGGGATCTAGAGGCTGCTAACTTGGTGCCTCTGGCTCAGGTTCTCTCATGAGATTGTGACAAGTTGATAGCCAGGGCTACAGCCTGCTGAAGGGCAAGGGCATCCATGCCTGACCTGGTCCATTCACACTGGCTGGAGATAATCAGCTCTTGCCATCTAGACTTGTCCACAGGGCTATATAGTATATTGCAACGTAAGAAGGCAACCCCAGGGAACAATGTAGATGCCATAGTGTCTTTTAATAAATGAGCTAGCCTTGAAAATTATACACCTTCATTTCTACTGTATTTTATTGGCTGTACAGACCACTCCTGACATAGGTGAGAGAATATTACTATAGAAAAGCTTAAATACCAGAAGGGAGGGATCACTCAAGGGCTATCCTGGAGGCTGGTTACCACATAAGGCAAAAAATGAGCTTCTGGTAAGCAATCTCATCTCTGGCCATACAAGGACTCAATAACCAATAATTAGTCTTGTCAGATTTCTCTGGGAGGCTTATTACCCAGCAGTTTCCCTCCTCATTATGTACTATGGCCATATGTGTACTTATGAGCAGGACTATCTCTAGAAACATTATTTGTAATAGACAAAAATTGTAACAACCCAAAACAATTCAACAGATGAGTGCCTGTATTGTGCTATATTTACATGACAAAATACTCCACAGCAAAGAATAAATCAACTCCAGCCATGTGCAACAGCCTAGATGAATCTTAAAATGTTGAACACAACCCCTTTCCGGTGGTGACGACCTCCCCACAACAACATGCCTCTCGCCAAGGATCTCCTTCATCCCTCTTCAGAAGAGGAGAAGAGGAAACACAAGAAGAAGCGCCTGGTGCAGAGCCCCAATTCCTATTTCATGAATGTGAAATGCCCAGGATGCTATAAAATCACCACCATCTTTAACCATGCACAAACGGTAGTTTTGTGTGTTGGCTGCTCCACTGTCCTCTGTCAGCCTACAGGAGGAAAAGCAAGGCTTACAGAAGGATGCTCCTTCAGAAGGAAGCAGCACTAAAAGCACCCTTAATCAAGATGAGTGGGGAATCATCCCAATAAACACATTTTGGATTAAAAAAAAAAATGTTGAACACAAGAAACCAGGCCAATATGTACTGTGTTAATCTCTATTTACATAAAGCTCAAAAACAGGCAAAACTAACTATTGTGTTCAGGCATGCTTACCTAAGTAATGCAACTATAAATAAAGCAAGAAAATAATTAGTATACAAGTTAGGGGTATGGTAACCTGTAGAGGTAAAGAAAGGGGTTATGATCAGGAAGAGGCAGGATAGGGCTTCTGACAAAGTTTTATCTCTTTACCTGATTGCTAATTACAAGTGCACTCTTTTTAATAATACCTTAACATGTACATTTGTATTTTATGTACTTTTCTATGTATTTGCCATATTTCACAATAAAAATAAGTTTTTAAATGTCTTAGGAATGCTTTTAGGTATAGATTCTTGGTTGAATGCTCTAAGATCCTATCTCAGAAAACAAATAACCAACAATGATTTTAATAATAATTAGTCTAAATATGCAAAATGGGCCCTGCTCCTGTATCAATGTGGGTGATAGGGGTTCACAGTAAGCAGAAGACCTGTGGGGAAGCTTGTTCCCTTAGCTTGCTCAGTGACACACAATGAATCGTGCACTGTGGTATACTGTAGAGCCTCCCATGTGGATTCTCACTCCCAATTCCATATTGTAGTGACCTCTGAACTTCTTCTAAAAATCCTTGGTCCTGGAGGAATTTTAGCCTGGTTCTATCATCATGGTTTCCTCTCACCCCCATCCTGATTTGCCTGCTCCCTCCCATCCCTTTTTCTTTTAGTTTCTCTAAATTTCTTTTGTTAAGCTGACAGAATCCATAATTGAATCCACTGACAAGAGCTGGATAGTGCTTCTCCCTTTTCAATTTTTGCAATCTATAATAAGCCTTGCAGGTTCATTACTGCAAATGGTCTTGGTCAGGACCCAGGGACTGGTGGCAGAGTCTTAGTATCCAACCTCAGAGACAGTGAGAGCTGGCTGGCAATGCAGTCATTCTGAAGCAGTCATTTTCAATTAAAAGAAATGTTAGGCACTTTCCTTCTGGAGCCCCATTAACAAATTAGTCTTACCACAAACTGAGAGGGACCGGATGGGACCAAATACCTTCTGACCATGGGATAATTTGATAATTTAAAGAAGAAACAGTGCAGAACACTGGTGTGTGTGTGTGTGTGTGTGTGCGTGCACATAAGCACACGCACTCAAATCAATTACTGGAAATAGTGGGTGACAGGTGGTTAAGGGGAAGGATTTTGTCTTGTATTTCTATACCACCTAGGAATGAAATCTTCCTAATACTGGGAAATGACTGTTCTTGTGTTAGTCAAGGAATTGGAGAGAATGTCTTTTCTGAAGTCAGTATTTCAGCCCTGGTTGATTTTGCTGGGTTGGAGGAGTTGTTTCACATGCACTTGGTCAGGGCATTGTATCCTTACCCATTTTTCTAAGTCTTTATCCTAGAAAGCTCATGGAAAGAAAGTCATGAAAACCAATGTTTCATGCACCTGATATGGTAAAATCATCTTAACTCACTATTTTAAAGTTAAATTTTGTCAACTGATAGTGATTGGCACCAATTCAATGCCAACAGAAATCCCCAATTTTGGGTGTGGTGAAAGGAGAGATTTTATTCAGTGAAGACAGCTTAACTGTTAAACAGCAGTGGCTGTGGAATTGCTGGCAGGGCTGTGAGGTGGCACTGGAGAGAAACAGCCCTGGTGTTGCAGCTCCAGCCAAAAATATGTAGTTTTTGGTGGAAACCAGAAGTGTGTTTCCCCAAGACAGATGGCAGCTGACTTATATGGAGATACGTTCCTGCTCCAAGTCCCTAAATTATCCATTCTCATGCAAATGAGGACTCCAAATCCTCACAGTTGATTTGTCCAAAAAGCACTGACTGATTGGTTTGAATGAAGCCACTCTGATTGACCATTGAAGATACAAAAGAGGATATCACTATTGAGCTTTAATTGGGTGGGGAAAATCTCAGTCCTATTTGTTGAAATATGATTTCAGAAATTCTTTTATAAGACTTAACACAGACTGCAGGAACACAGTGCAAGCATGCAGGCAGGCAGTTCTGTGCAGCCTCTTCCTGAAGCCCAGTGTTCATAAGAGTGACCCTGTTCAGCAATGACTGGTAGGCTCTGTTTTTAAATTTGAGCCTAATTAGCAACCAGAAGCCCTTCTCAACAGATATCTTCATTCTCCAGGTCCGGGTTGACAGTTTTCAAAACATTGGTTATAAATGGCTTGCTTGGGGAAAAGTACTAATTAGGCCTCTGAGGTTTTTAAGTATCAGAATCATTTTTTTCCCTAATGAAACAATTACATTTAAATTATCATTACAAATTCAAAAAAAAAATTTTAGGCTCATTTGCAATAGAGCAAAATATTGGAGCAATTCCTCTAAAACAGAGATAGGAAAGGAAAATAAGGTAAAGAGGAAAGGATGTTATAGGTGAGAAAATCTTTTCTATTTTTCATTTAGGGCTAAAGAACTAAGAAATCTAGAAGCAGATGATAACAGAGAAGATTCATAGTGCCTCTAGTTTTCCATGACAGCTTAGTGTTCCTGGAATTTCCCATTATAAAGATTCTTAGAAATTTTTGCCAACTCCCATTCAATGCATAAATGTACTTTTTATTCATGATAGAGCCTATCAATATAAATAAATATTATGAGGATCCTATAAATAACTTCATGCCAATATAATAAAAAACCTAGATAAAATGGATAATTTCTTTTAAAATCCTAAACTATCAAAGCTGACACAGGAGAAATAAAACAAAATTTCTAAATAGCTCCATACCTATTAAATAAATTGCATCTGTAATTAAAATTCACAAAGAACTCTCTAGGCCCAGATGATTCCACTGGTGAGGTCTATCAAACATTAAAGAGAAGCTCTGGCTGGGTGGCTTAGTGGGTTGGAGCATCATCCTATATATCAAAAAGTGTAAGTTCAATCCCTGGTTAGGGCACCAGAGCATATACCTAGATCGTGAATTTGATCCTGATTGGAGTGCACACAGGAGACAATGGATTAATGTTTCTCTCTCTCCCTTTCTCTCTCTCTAAAATCAATAAACATATCCCCAGGTGAGGATTATAAAACATTTAAGAGAAATAATTCCAGCCATGCATAATCTCTCTTCAAACAACAAAAATGAAACATTTCTCAGTTTGTTTTATGAATTTATTATAACCTTGATACTAAAACTTTAACCAGATGCATAAAAAGAATCTGGCAAAATTCAACAATCAAAGCTCTCGACAAACTAAGAACAGGAGGCTTCCTTAGCTTGATTAAGAGAACTACAAAAGCTTACAGCTATATCATAGTTAATGGTAAAAGAGGAAGCCATTTCTCACTAAGTCTGAGAACGAGATGAAGATATCTGCCTTACCTGTTTTATTCAAAATTGAGGCACATCAAAAAAAAAAAAAAAAAAAAAAAGGAAAGAGTTGAAACTGTCACTTTTCATAGACAAACTTTATTATGTATGTAGGAAACCTTAAGAGAATTTGTAAAATAACTACTAGATTAACAGAATTTAGCAAGATTGCACTATATAAGATTAACAGACAAAAATGAATTAATTTGTATATATTACCAATGATAGGAAACTAAAATTTTACATGTACCATTTATAATAACATCAAAAAAACCCAACTATCTAGAATAAAATTTAGCAAAATATATATAAGATGTTTTACACTACATACAACAAAACATTGGTGAAATTAAAGAAGACCTACAAAATGGAGAGGTACACTATTTTCATTGACTAAAAGCCTCAAATATTATTAATATATCTGCTTTCCAAACAAAACTGATAGGAGAGTCACCTGTAAATGAGCAAATGATTTTTAACCCAATGTCAAATCAATTCAATGGAGAAAGGAAAGCCTGTCTAACAAATGGCACTGACACAATTGTATAGTTTTTAAGGAAAGAAAAATGAACCCAATCCCACTTCTTATACAAAGTTAATATGAGATGGATCACAGATCAAACATAAAACTTCCACAGGAAAAAGAAACAGAGCAACATTAGGTGTACTAAAAATATTAACTACTAAAGAAGAAAAACAAAACTTTGACTTCATCAATACTTCCTCAAAGATAATAAAAAGTAAGTCACAGACTGGCAGAAAATATTCACAAAGCAGATGGGGGATAAAGTCTTGAATTTCAGTATGAAAAAGAATTTATGTAAGAAAAACAAGCCAATTTTTAAGTCAATTCCTTGACCAGGAATTTCACACACACACACACAAAAGGCTAAAAGTACATGAACTTATATGAAAACCACAATAACAGTGAAATTTTTAAAAGCTAATAATGACAAGAGTTGACAAGGGTATAGAACAATCAGAATCTCACATTAAGATGATAGGAGGGTAAAATGATACAATCCCCTTTGAAAACTAGATTGTGACTTATAAAAATTATAAGAATTCACTGCTTCTAGACACAGCAAATCCCATTTCTAAATGGAAACATATACACAAAATTACTTTCATGTGGATGTTCACAGTAGCATTATTTGTAATAGCCAAAAACTGGAAACAACCAAATGTCCATCAGTGAAATGCTATTAAGAAATAAGTTACAATGAACTGTCAATACGTGCAATAACATGAATAAGTCTCACAATTATCATGCTGAGTGAGGAAAGCCAGACAAAAAATATATATTATGTGTTCCTTTTATATAAACTTCTAAAGTAGACCAAACCGATTGGACAGTGACAGGAATCAGCTTATGGTTAACTGGGATGGCAATGACTACACATGGTCTTAGGGCCTCCAAAGTGGATTCTTGCTCCGTATGGAATGAAACCCCAATGGGAGGCTTTCAGGTGGTGTGACAGGCCAAGGGAAAGACAGCTGGGGCATGGGGAAGGAAGGATAGGAGGGCAAAATCTGTTTAGCAGCCTCTTATTTCCATATTTAAAAACTCCAAATTTCCTTTTCATCCTCTTCCTCTTCCTTACTTCTCCACCTCTTTCTTTTCTTTTTTATCCAACTAAAACCTGTGGGAAATGTTGGTATCTTCCTGAGCCGAAACCTTTTAAATTTTTTTTAATCTTATTTCAGAGAGGCATCTGTTGATCCCTTCATTGTCTGTGATGGAGCAAAATCTCAGACCCATAATTATCTCTTCTCCTGGCAGGCCTTAAGATGAAACACACAGGAAGACCCGAGCGGATTCCTCTCAGATGCTACCTCTTAGCACTGGGCTTTGCGAGCCTGTTATTTGGGGCACTGCAGAAGGCAGGGCCCTATCCCATCAAGGATCAATGGGAAAATAAGCAGTTGCTCATGAATAGACTGTGGTCTCCTGCAGTTGTCAAGACTCAGTGGTAATGGCTATTTTCCCCCACTTAATTGCTACATGGGATCCTCCTCATTCTGTGCTGGCTGGCACTTTTCACCACTGCCACCTGGCCAAATTCAGGTCAGTATGCAGAATCTGCAGAATTAGTTTCCTATCGTTGCTAATATATACATGCCTGCCTGATGGCCTCCTCATGGAGGCTGAGGGATGCCCACAGTGACCTCAAACTAGGCCAATAGTGCACCTGCACAGACTCCTTCCTAGTGATCTCCAGTGCCTGGTGACAGTAGTGCTGACTTAGCTGTGGGATCTGCTTACTTGCCATGTTTGGTATCCAGGCAGTTCATAGGGAGGCTTGAGGAGCAGGCAGTTGTCTGACAACCAATAGACTAAAGCTCAAAAGGAAAGTCTGTTGTACTTGGAGAGTGGAGGAGCTTAGAGAACCTTGGAAAAAGGAAACCTCAAGCCCATCTACATCTGGACTTCTTGTTGTATGGTAAAATAAATGAATACTCTTTTTAAAAAGATAAATGAATACTCTTGATCAAATAAGCACATTATATCTTGAACAAATCTGACAGATGTAATCTAGCTTGAACCTGGAAAATTGAATACTTTAATTCATAATTTCACCCATTTTAAATAAGAGCTTAAGACAAAAACAAAAGTCTTTGTTCACTTGTTTGACTACTTATTTGGAGAGCTATGTAATCACATAACTTGCCCTCTTTACTTTGGGAATCACTCACTGTGACTTGGAGGTTTCAGGTAAACCGATTTCATTTTTGTTCCCATTTAGACTGTGTGGCTGGTCTGCCTGAAGTCCATTGTTGGAAAGATTGTAACATCCTCCCTGAGCTTGGCAGGAAAGACGGTCAGCAGCTATTGGGGAGATGTGCTGGGGCTCTAGGATATAGGTATTAGTGCCTGGGCCTGTATCTACTCACCCTAGTAAGATCACCTGAACAGAAAAAATTGAAACCCTTCCTCAAAGTCTTCCTGGGAAAGAATCCTTGTGTAGCCCAATTCTGTACACCAGAAAGTGGAAGCCAGAATAATAGTTAACCTCACTAGCTAGGATGTTCACTGGGATTTCTGAATACTTTCCATCCAGCCCAGGAATAGATTGGAACTCTGTTGCAGAGCCATGTACACAAACTCCTTAAAATTAAAAAAAAAAAAAAAAAAATGGTTTATGCCCTTTGGATAAAGTCTTCTGTGAAATTTTTAGTTCTTAGGTCAAAAAAAAAAGCATTAATTACTCAAAATTACACTTGAATTCAACAAATACATTGCTTACTTACATGGTAGAATGAATTAGGCTCAGTCCAATGAGGAATAAACTTAAATATCTAAGACATAGTGTTGAGACTACTAAATGGGGAAAGAATAGTCTCCAATTAATAATGCTGGGACAACTGAATATCCACATGCAAATAAATAAATTTGAACCTCTACTCACACCTTATACAAAAATTGACTTAATATGGATTAAAGATCAAAATGTAAGAGCTAAAGCTAAATAACTCTTAGAATAAGGCAATAACTTCTTTGAGATGACACCAAAAGAAAAACTTGGTAAATTGGAGTTTATCAAAATTAAAATTTTTATACTCCTAAAAATACCATTAAGAAAAGATGAGTCACAGAATAGGAGAAAATATTTGCACATTATATATATGATAATGATGTAGTATACAGAGTATATAAAGAACAATTACAGCTTAACAATTAAGATACTTAATGCACTTTCAAAAGAGTTCAGTACACATTTTTCCAAATAAAATATACAAATGGCCTATTAGCACAAAAGAGATGTTCAACATTATTATTAAAGAAATGCAAATCAAAACCACAATAAGATACCACTTCATATCTATTAGGATAGCTAGAATCAAAGGATAGAAAATAACATGAGCTGACAAAAATGTAGAAAAATTATAACTCTTATGCATTGCTGGTAGGAATATAAAATAGGGCAATCACCTTGAAAAAATCTAGCAGTTCCTCAAAAATTAAATATAGAATTACAATATGACCCCACAATTCCAGTCTTAGGTACATACCCAAGAGAACTGAAAATGTATGTTCACACAAAAAGTTGGACATGAATATTAATAGTTTCATTTTTTATAATAGCCAAAAGTAGAAATAACTCAAATGTTCATCAGCTGACAAATGGATAAATAAAATGTAGTATATCTAAACAAGCAAATAATATATAGCCATAAAAGTAAATTTGAAGGAGAACCAAGATGGCAGAGGAGTAAGTGGAGCTCTGCCAATCTCCTCCCAGGACCAATATGAAATTGCAACTTAACTGGAGAGAAATTATCCAGAATAACCAACATAACACCAACTGAAGAGAAGCCTTATAACCACAAATCGAATAGAAGAGGCCAATTCATCACAACATGACCAGTAAGAAGTGTGGAGATGTGAGAGTGCTGGCAGAGCTTCCATGGGCAGCAGCTGAAGAGACAGAGGGACATCTCAGCAGCCAGGGATTTCACCTGAGTAGGGTGGGTTCTAAACCCCAAACTGAGCTTCCCAACCTATAGCAACACAGCTGAGAGTAAGATAGCAGCCAACTGTGAAAAACAAAAAGCCCCCAGATTTAGCTGGCTTAAAAGAGACAGCTAAAAATCAGTTCTTTAAGGGACCATACATGAAAATACATTGGCACTAACTTAACCTGGGCTCCAGCAGAGAAAGGGCATAGTGGACCAGAGACACTTGTGAAAATTTTGGGGCATTGGCTTTTGGGGGAGAGGTGAGGAAGCAACCAATGAGGTCCCGGTGCTGACCCATCCCCCATACAGCCAGCAGACCACTCTTCTCCAAATGGTGGTAGCCACAGTCCCACCCATAGGAATTAATCTGCCCTGCCCAGAGTGCCTAAACCTGATGGCTGATCACAGATTGATTGGATTAACAATTACAGGAGACAGACATAGACAGTGGATCTCTGGCAGCCTCCAAAGGGCTGTCTAGGCCCAGACTGAAGCATGAGCTGATGTCACCAGGCACAGACCCAGGAAGTGAAAAATGTGCACCTCTACCCCACAGAAGGTCACACCACAAAGATAGGAAATCAAAGCAGACCAATTTAAGAAGCAGAAATAATCAAGAAGAATCACCTAAAATGGGGGAACAAAGAAGCAACTCCTCAGCAAAGGAAAGGAAGACTTCCCAGAAAGAGTGCAAGAGGAAATAGAGGCAACAAGCTATCAGATATGGAATTCAAAATAATGATGATAGAGAAGCTCAATGAACTCAATGAGCTCAAAGAAAACTACAAACAACTCCAAGGGAACTACAAAGAATTCCAGGGAAGCTACAAGGAGCTTACTGAGAACTACACCAGCATTAAAAAGGTCATCAAAACCATCAATAAGAGCCAGGAGGAAATGAAAAATACAGTTATTGAATTGAAGAACACAGTAGAAGGAATCAAAAGCAGGCTAGAGAAAGTAGAGGATCGGATCAGCAAGATGGAGGACACCATAGAAAAAAATTTGCAGACAGTGCAACAGACTCATAGTTCAGTGGTTAGTTTAAGATCACATAGGAAGTCCACCACAAGTTCAAAAATAGCTAGAATTCTATTCTACAAAATTATTTAAATCCTAGGGAGTTTTTATTTTTTACCTTAAGTTAATAGACATCAAATTTCTACTCTGTGGGGACCAGCTAAGCATTGCAAGTGCCATTATTTCTGAAGGCTTCAACTTGTAAAACACATGTGGAAGAAAAACAAAGGGTATTGAAAGAAATAAGACCGCTGCATGGTAATAAACAAACAAATAAATAAATAAATCTGCTATTTAAGATGGAAAACTCCAAAAAGAATAAGTTGTAGTTCCAGTAGTTTATTGTTGTATTATTGGAGGGGGTGGGATCTGATTCAGAAACCAAATTCATTTTTTACTATGGATTTGGCACTGCCTCTAGGACAGCTTTCACAAAAGTGAGTTCTGCAATACACCATTTCTGTTACATATTTCACAAAAATAGCATTCCAGAGTAAAATAAATATTAAAGAAAAATAAGAGAAAATGCTTACTTTACTATATCTAAAATACTATTAATTAACTTGTAATAATTATATAGGCTATTGACATATTTTAAATTTTTTGTATTCACTCTTCAAAATCCAATATGTACTTTAAATATGTGTAAAAATATGTATGTGTGTGAATGTATTTGTGCATGAGTTTGGTAACATTACAATTAATATTACTTAAAAGAGTAATTCTGTAAACGAATTAATGTAAGCATTTTTAAATAATGAAATGAAAACTCTGTATTAATATGATTTGAGAGGCTGGCAGTTAGAAGGCAGCATTTAAATGGGAATTGTCTGAAAGTGAAAGAAAAAAGAAGTACACATTGGTGGTTACAGAATAGACAGGGCGATGTTAAGAAAAATAAAAGAAATGGAGAAGCGGCCCTGGCTGGTAGCACAGTGGCTAAGGCGCCGGCCTGAGAACCCAAAGGTCACAGGTTCAATTCCCCAGCCAGGGCACATAACCAGGTTGCAAACCAGGTCTCCAGCCAGGTCTGTGGCTGGAGGCAGGTGAAACGCAACCATACATTGATGTCTCTCTCCCTCTCTGCCTCTCTCCCTTCCCCTCTTTCTAAAAATAATGAAATAAAATCTTAAAAAAAAAAATTACTTAAAAAAAAAAAAGGAAATGGAGAAACAAAGAACTTATATGCATGACACGACACATGGACATGAACTAAGGGGGGCATTGCCTGAGGGAATGGGTGGTACTGGGTGGAAGGTGGCAAAAGGGAAAAGATTGGGACAACTCTAATAGCAAAATCAATAAAATATATATTTTTAAAAAGTAGATTTGGTAATGATACATGCTACAACATGAATGAACTTTAGAAACATATTAAGTAAAAGAAACCAGACACAGGCCCTGGCTTGTGGCACAGTGGATAAGGCACCAGCCTGTAAACCCAAAGGTTGCTGGTTCAATTTCTAGAAAGGGCACATAACCAGGTTGCAAGCCAGGTCTCCAGCCAGGTCCTTAGCTGAAGGCAGGAGAAAGGCAACCATACATTGATCTCTCTCTCTCTTTCTCTCTCTCTCTCTCTCCCCCACCCACCTCTCTCCCTTCCCCTCTCTTTGAAAATAATAAAATCTTTAAAATAAAATAAAAAAGAAACCAGACATTAAAAACCACATGTTGCATGACTCCATTTACATGAAATGTCCTGAGTGGGCAAATTCATAGAAACAAAATGTAGGCTAGTGGTTGGCAGCAGCTGGAGTGAAGAGGGGCTAGTAAGTAACTACTAGAGGGTATAGGGTTTCTTTCTGGGGTGATGAAAATATTCTGGATTTAGATTGTGATGATAGAACTTTGCTGCTGAATTGTACACTTTATAAGAATGAATTCTATGTTATGTGAATTATGTATTAATTTTTTAAGTCTAAGGCATAGTCCTCACTTTCAAATAGCTGACAATTTTCAGTGTTCAAATATTCTTGTTCAACACCATCTAATTAGCAATACTACATGTTTTTATTTTCTGAGGTGGCTACAAATCACGTTATATTTTATGAATTAATTAGCTCATGACCCCTTAAAAATAAAAATATAAATCAGTGTAGAAAATACATTAAAATTTTAAATATTTTAATTAGTAAGAAAGTAACATTTTACAATACATTTTTTTTCTAAGCAACAAGGAAAATAATAGCCATAGTAGCAGACCTGGCTACACCTTCATTTGATGGTATTTGATATGCCTTTAAGACTCAAGTATAACAAGAAATACCCTATATTTTAATTTGTTCATTCATTTCTCAAAACTCTATTGGTTATTATCTTCTGCTGAGCCCTGGGAAGAGGCTCTGAGTTCCCTCAAGGACTTTTTCAAAAAACTGAGTGCCTAAAGTAAGAGAAAGACCTGTGAATAAATCCTCATAGGACTAACAATGCTGGAGGTCCATCACAGATGTATGTCTAGGCCCAGCTCTGGCTAATTCCATGGGACAGTGTTTTACACACAGGTATGTGTAGGGGTCCAGAATCAGCTCAGCATTTGACTGGCATTTCCTATCCCACCTCCAGCATTTTCTCCAAATATGTTATTATCAAAATTAGCAACTGGCAGCACAGTCTTGACCTCAACAATGTATTATAACTTTTTATCTAATTGACAACACATAAAAATTAGGAGGATTTAAATAAAAACTAAAATGTCTAACTTCTTTCAAAAATCTGGCAGTGCTGGCCCCATATTTTAGCATGTTAACTGTCACATGGGTTGGAATAGTGCCCACTCTTATTTGCCAGCTGCAGAAATGGTCAGGGACTTCCATGATTCACTAGGATTGATAATCTGGGAGATGAGCTCAAAGCCTTCACTATACTATATTCTCTATTTTGTATTTTTAAATGTTCATTATAAAAGTTAAAAGTGGTCGGGAAGATGGCGACAGAGTGGAGAGCAGTGCTGACGGTATTCTCTAGTGCCAGGGCAGCTGGAGGACAAGATAGGGAGCGTGAGACGTCTTCAGGACCCTAGGAATTGGAGCGGGCAGCATCTGGACACAGGGGAGCACAGCCCAGAGGCAGAGGAGGCCACCAGGACAGTAGGTGAGGCGTTCCCGACCAACCGGCCTGGGGGCCGAGGTAGGCTCTGAGCAGGGGTGGCTCTGCCCAGAGGGGCGTGTTTGACTGAGGCCAGCTCTGGGCTCCCTGGTGACTGGAAGTCTCAACAGTGAAGTGCAGGCAATGAGGGCAAATGCCGTAGGGAACGCGGAATTGAACTCTTGTAGAGGAGGGACTGTGTGAGAGACTCACTCCAGCAACAGGCAGAGGAAGCTCCTCACAGAGCTAGAGGTGGAGGAGAAGAGTCCTGCGGGAAGGCAGAGTGGGGGGAGCTGGGAGATGCTCTGGCCGGGGCGGGGAGAGGGCCGAGGGTGGTGCTGCTGGGCCACTGGGGAAGCAGCGGCTGGAGGCCCCTGCAAGGGGGGAGGCCCAGCCATGCGCAACCACACAGGCCCCCAGACTCCGTGGAAACTCCAAACGGTGAGCCAGCAAGCCAGGAACCAGTAGTGGGGGCAACTGACCCTCCATTGCGGGACACAAAGGCCGCACCACCCACCCCTGGGAGGGGCTCATCACAGAGGTCACATAAAGGACTTCTCGGAGAGCTGGTTGGCTTGGAGGAGTGGTGCCCACCCCAGAAGGGTGGGACAGTGTAGGCAGACCCCTGACAGTGTTGACGGACAGGGGCGGCCTCCTCCAGGAACTGCAGGGGCGGAGCCAGTCATCACAGGGACCAGCAAAGTTACTGGCTGTATGCAGGGGTGCTGGGTGCTTGTCCCGAGCAGGAACCTCTGCCAGGAGAGGGAGGGGGGGACCCTGCGGGCTCCAGAATACCGGCAGCCCTAAAACTCGGCCAGGCTGTGGAAGGCCCAGCCTACCTGGGGGCGGACACTCAGAATCAGCCCTGACTGTGACAATCAGAGGCCCTGCCACGCACCAAGACCGGCTAGAATATACACTATAGACTGTAAAGTCCTGAGCAAGAAAAAGAGGAAGCCTCAGGAAAGGGATTGCAGCCAATCTCAAGAACCTGAGTTATACCGAGAGCAATATGAACATATCCTTTGCAAAAGTTACTTCTCACATATTCTTACTCCCCCCCATACCTCAATCCACCTAAATACCCAAGACCCTCCCCCTACACTCGAATTAAAGTCTACTCACTCTGTAGCTATAACGCACTCCGAGTCCTCAATCTAAGTATTCCTCCCTTCCCCAGCCTTTCTAAACCCTTTCTTTATTCTTTTTTTCCTTCCTCTTTTTTTTTTTTAATTTTTTTAATTGCTTTTTTCAATTTTTCTTTTCCTTTTCTTCCTGGTAAAGCCCACAGGTTCTGGCTCCACCTGGACCAATCAGAAATCATAAAGGGGGAACAGACAACTAAAACCTTTCTTTATTAACATTGATTTCTCTTTGTCTTGTGACTTTCTCCCTTTTATTCTTTCTTTTTTTTTTTTTCCTCTGCTAAAAGCCCTCAGGTCCAGGCTCCATCTGGACCAGTCAGGGATTATTAAGGGTAAACAACCATCTAAACCCTTTCTTCTTATTATTATTATCGATTTTATTTCTTTTTTCCTTTTGCATTTTTTTTTTTGTTTGTTTGGTTGGTTTGGTTTGGTTTGGTTTGGATTTTTGTTTTTGGGGTTTTTTTTTGTTTGTTTGTTTTTTGTTTTTGTTTCTGCTAAAAGCCCACAGGCCAAGAATACAACCAGACAGCCCAAATAAAGGACACACCAAGAACAGCAAGTGGAGAAAATCTGGGAGACGGCAACACTGAACTCCACAAATCTCCTATCACAGAAGGGTGCTCAACTAAGGCAAGGAAGCAAAGCAGGTTAACCAAAGAAAAGAACAAAAATAAATAAATAAAGAGCAAGCAAGAACCGACACCCAAAATGGGGAAAAAACGAACCAGTCCATCACCAAAAGGAAAGGAAGGATCCCCAGAAAGAACACAAAATGAAACAGAGGCACCTGGAACATCAGATAAGGAATTCAAAAGAATGATGATAGAGAAGCTAAGTGAACTCAGCCACATCAAAGAAAACTGTAAACAACTCCAGGAGAACTACAAAGAATTCCAGGGAAATTACAAAGAACTCCAGGGAAATTACAAAGAACTCCAGGGGAATTACAAAGAAATCCAGGGAATTTACAAGGAACTTACTGAGAACTACAACAGCATGAAAAAGGACATGGAAACTATCAATAAGTGCCAGGAGGAATGAAGAATACAATTTCTGAATTGAAGAATACAGTAGAAGGAATCAACAGTAGGCTAGAGGAAGCAGAGGACCTGATCAGCGAGTTGGAGGATAATGTAGACAAATACTCCAAGACAGTACAAGAGAATCAAAAAAGGCTGAACAAGACTCAAGAGGGGTTAAGAGAGCTGCAGGACAACATGAAACGTAACAACATCCATATCATAGGGATACCAGAAGGAGAAGAGAAACAAGGAGTGGAAAACCTGTTCAAAAAAGTCATGATAAAAATTTCCCTAACATGATGAGCGGAAACATTAATCAGGTTCAGGAAGCACAGAGGGTCCCAATGAGGATCAACCCAAACAGACCAACACCAAGGCACATTATTATTAAAATGGCGAATTTCAAAGACAAAGAGAGAATCCTAAAAGTATCAGGGGAGAAAAGACAAATAACATACAAAGGGGCTCCAATAAGGCTATCAAATGATTATTCAACAGAAACAATTCAAGCCAGAAGGGAATGGCAAAAAGTATTTCAAGTCATGGTAAACAAAGGCCTGCAACCAAGATTACTCTACCCAGCAGGGCTCTCATTCAAGATAGAAGGAGAAATAAGAAGCTTCCCAGACAAAAAAAGACTAAAAGAATGCATCTCTACCAAACCAGCATTGCAAGAAATGCTAAAGGGTCTGCTTTAAAAATAAGTAAACAAATGAAATGAAGAAACAGAGAAAGCCAAAGAGGAATACAGACACAAATGGAGAAAATGGCAATGAATAAATATCAATCAATAATCACCTTAAATGTAAATGGATTAAATGCACCAATCAAAAGACATAGGGTAGCCGAATGGATAAGAGAACATGACCCACATATATGCTGTCTTCAAGAGACCCACCTCAGAACAAAAGATCGACACAGATTGAGAGTGAAGGGATGGAAAAATATATATCAAGCAAATGGACACAAAAAAAAGCTGAAGTAGCAATACTGATGTCAGACAAAATAGATTTTACAATGAAGGACATAAAAAGGGACAAAGATGGACATTTCATAATACTTGAGGGAACAATCTATCAAGAAGAAATAACTCTGATAAACATATATGCACCCAACATAGGAGCTCTGAAATATATAAGGAAGATCTTGGAAGACTTTAAGAAAGACATAGACAGCAACACACTAATAGTAGAGGATTTTAATACCCCACTATCAATAATGGACAGATCTTCCAAACAAAAAATCCCCAGAGATGTTGTGGCATTGAACAACACTCTAGAGGAAACGGACCTAACTGATGTATACAGAGTCTTTTACCCCAAAGAAAAAAAATACACATTCTTTTCAAATGCCCATGGATCATTCTCCAAGATATACCACAGGGTATGTCACAAGACAAGCCCCCACAAATACAGTAAAATTGAAATCATACAAAGTATCTTCTCAGATCACAATGGCTTGAAACTAGAAACCAATCTCAAGGGAAAAAAACAAAAATTCTCTAACTCGTGGAGACTGAATAACATGCTTTTAAGCAATGAAGGGGTCAACAATGAGATCAAAGATGAAATCAAAAAGTTCCTGGAAACAAATGACAATGAACACACAACAGCCCAAAACCTATGGGATACAGCAAAGGCAGTTCTCAGAGGGAAATTTATAGCAATACAGGCCTTCCAAAAAAGGTTACAAGAAGTTTATAAAAACGACCTAACCACAAAGCTGCAAGAACTAGAGGAGCAACAACAA
>PVIW01009499.1:0-51502 GCA_004026585.1 Noctilio leporinus
TTGCCATTCCCTTCTGGCTTGAATTGTTTCTGTTGAATAATCATTTGATAGCCTTATTGGAGCCCCTTTGTATGTTATTTGTCTTTTCTCTCTTGATGCTTTTAGGATTCTCTCTTTGTCTTTGAAATTAGCCATTTTAATAATAATGTGCCTTGGTGTTGGTCTGTTTGGGTTGATCCTCATTGGGACCCGCTGTGCTACCTGAACTGGATTAATGTTTTCACTCATCATGTTAGGGAAATTTTCTATCATGACTTTTTTGAACAGGTTTTCCATTCTTTGTTTCTCTTCTCCTTCTGGTATCCCTATGATATGGATGTTGTTACGTTTCATGTTGTCCTGCAGCTCTCTTAACCCCTCTTCAGTCTTGTTCAGCCTTTTTTGATTCTCTTGTACTGTCTTAGAGTATTTGTCTACATTATCCTCCAACTCGCTGATCCGGTCCTCTGCTTCCTCTAGCCTACTGTTAATTCCTTCTACTGTATTCTTCAATTCAGAAATTGTATTCTTCATTTCCTCCCGGCACTTACTGATAGTTTCTATGTCCTTTTTCATGCTGTTGTAGTTCTCAGTAAGTTCCTTGTAACTTCCCTGGAGTTCTTTATAATTTCCCTGGAGTTCTTTGTAATTTCCCTGGAGTTCTTTGTAGTTCTCCTGGAGTTGTTTACAGTTTTCTTTGATGTGGCTGAGCTCACTGAGCTTCTCTATCATCATTCTTTTGAATTCCTTATTTGATATTCCAGGTGCCTCTGTTTCATTTTGTGTTCTTTCTGGGGATCCTTCCTTTCCTTTTGGTGATGGACTGATTCTTTTTTTTCCCCATTTTGGGTGTCTGTTCTTGCTTGCTCTTTATTTATTTATTTATTTTTGTTCTGTCCTTGGGTTAACCTGCTTTGCTTCCTTGCCTTAGTTGAGCACCCTTCTGTGATAGGAGATTTGTGGAGTTCAATGTTGCCGTCTCCCAGATTTTCTCCACTTGCTGTTCTTGGTGTGTCCTTTACTTGGGCTGTCTGGTTGTATTCTGGGCCTGCAGGCTACTGTCCTGCTGGCCTCCTCCACCTCTGGGCCGCGCTCCCCTGTGTCCAGATGCTGCCCGTTCCAATCCCCAGGGTCCTGAAGATGTCTCACGCTCCCTATCCTGTCCTCTAGCTGCTTTGGTACTCAAGAACACCATCAGCACTGCTCTCTACTCTGTCGCCATCTTCCCTCCCACCCAGTCAATGTTTCTCACATCAATATTTCTTTCTTTCTTTCTCTCTCTCTCTCTCCACCCCCTTCCTCTCTCCCCTTCCTCTCTCTAAAATCAATAAACATTTAAAAAATAATTTAAAATAGATAGATAGCTGGTGATAGATAGATAATAGATAGAAAGAAAAAACCCTTCACCCTCCCACTGCTGGAGGGTGAAAGTCTAGCTCCCCAGCTTGGCTTCATGACCCCCAAGACTGGCTCCTCTCCACCCTGCCCCTCCCCACCGTGCCCTCTTCCCTCTAGTTCCCCAAACACACTGGTCTGTCAGCACCTCACACCTCAGTGCAGTCCCCTGAGCAGCACTGGCCTCCCTCTTACTCACCTGGTGGATGCCCAGGTCGCCTTGGAGGCCAGCTCAAGGAAGAGACAATTCCTGCCCATTGGCCCTCACTCACATGTGATCCCCATACTGTTGGTTCCTCCCTCATTTAACACTATATAATCATATTATTTATATAAAAATAGAAAACACCATAACACTTTGCAGCTCCTGAAAATGAAGTTTTGCAGCCATCTCATTTCCATGGCCCCTCCAGCGGCTGCACAGGGGAATACTCTGAGGCTTCCCACAGCTAGAGACTAACCAGCAAGGCCAAGCCTGGGCATTGGCTGTGGTGTCTGTGCTTCTTGCAATGGGGGTTTCTCTCCTGCCTTAACATGAGAAATAGCTGCTAATTATGCAGTGGTCACCTCTCCTTCCTTGCCCTGATGCCTGTGAGACCCAGATCTGAGTCTGCAGCCCCTTCCTACAGAGAGTAATTTGGCATCAACTGTACCCCTGCTTCATCTTATTCCTCGTGCACATGCAGCTGTCCTCTCCGATGTCATCAGGAGTGGTGCTGACAATGACCATGATATGTGGAGGCAGATGATGGAGCTGGACAGCAGGATATGAAATGCCAAGAGTCTAACCAGAGGGTGGAACAGCTCTGGATCACAATTAAAAACTGGTTTTAATTAGACTTTTAATTTTCCCCATCTTCCTCCCACCTGGAAATTCAAACCTGAACGCTGAGGCTTTCATTTATACCCTACCCGGTGGGGAGGAGCCTTGTGCACTGGAAAAATAACAACCCCTTAGTTGAAATTATTGCTAGACCTGTTGGAGAATTTGAGGAACAATAAGCTCCTAAGATAAACGATTTCCTATTTAGGTTTATTTTGCAATAGGGATTTCTTATACTATAGGACCCATTATTTTTTTACTCTTCTCTGCATTGAGTGACCTTAGTTGACCTCCTCATTGTAGTTTGGGCTGCACTGATCACCCTTTCTATACCCTATGTAATCACTTCTACATTGGTGATGGTTGCAATGATGGAATCAACTGCACTGGTGAGTATGATGATGGGAGGATATAGGAATGATGGAGGTGGGAATAGTGATGGTGGAAATTGAGGGTGATGGGGGTGATTAGAGTAAGGATGAGAACAGTGGTAATAGTGATGTGGTTATGAAGGCAGTGGTGGTGATGAGGATTTTATAGATGATACTGATAGTTGCGGTGGTTGTAGTCATGCTGATGGTGATAAATGGTGGTGTCGGTGGTGATAGATCCTCGTTTGGGAGAAGGGTATCTGTGACATGAGTGATGAATGCTGGTAACGGTGCGTAATGGAGTTAGAGGTGGGTAAGGGAGATAGGGGGGTGGTTGTAATAAAGTTAATGGTGGTGGTAATGGGTGATGTCACACCACGTTGGGTTTAATGGTACATGGAATAGAGCAGAATGCAGAAGATGCCACCTGGAGTGATGAAAATGAGCTTGTATCATATTTCTTCCTGACCTATAGCCAAATTCCTATGACCATACTGACTCTCCACCCCTATCACTTGGTCACTGTGGACAATAATCAGGCTCCTGCATCTACTGAGGACTTAGGACATTCTGACCATCCTTCAATATTGACTTAGTTTCAGCTCTTATCCTGGTCTTACTCCTGAGTAGCCAATGGGAAAATCTCAGCAGGCCCAGTGTCTGGTGATCAGAGACATGACAGCCTTCACACCCTCACCTTGGGCTCTTTTCTTTGAGGTGTCCCCAAGGGGACTTTCCCCTATCAACAAAGGCCCTTCCAATGTTCCTGATCTTATAGTCCCTATCTCGCCCCTAACTGAGCAACATTGCTCAAATTACTTATTTCTCTGTGCCCCTGTCCTCAGAGCCCTATTGGCCATAGAACAGAAAAGAGAACTATCTCTCTGGAAGGAGAGCTGGATAGGCCTTAACATGTGGAGATGTTAAGGCCACATGGAGATGTTAAGGCCACAAGTCACATTGACTGGGCCTTGAGAAGTGAGTATGCCTGACAAGTCTCAGGTTCCTGGAGGAGGGGGTAGGTAGGGGTTCTCTGCAACCCTCTAAAGCCATTCCCTTGCCCAGGCCTGATCCTGTTCCCTTCACTTCCCTCTCTGCTCCCTAATTCTTACCTGTGGCCACCACAGTGAACCACAAGTAGCTCCTATACCTTCACACCTTCCTTGCCCATGCTGCTCCCTCTGCAAGAATATCTTCTCTTCTTTATCTGACTAACCCCTGTTTGTCTCCCAAAATCCAGCCTAAGTCATATTGATCTGAAGGCCTTCCTTAAAGCTCCCAGTCTCTACCTGAGCCTCGCGTACAGCACATGTAAAGTGATAGTTAATTTACAACCACCTCCCTCACAGCTCACTGTAGTTCATCTCAGTTCCTGACAGTGCCCCATGTCTGGCAGCTGCTGGTACATGTGGGGCTCAGCAGTAGCCTGCAGAATTAGTTGAATGAGGAATTGAATTAGTCCTTAATAAAGGATTGAAGGAGTGCAATGTGTGATTCATCGAATTCTTTTATTCATCATTCTCAATAATAGCAAAAGAAATTTAAAATAGAATAAGATACTATTTTTCATCTATTTGATTATTCTGGGGATTTCCCCTAGAAATAGACTTGGAGAAGTAAGCAAAGATTGAGGCAAGGTTATTAATTTTGGTGCTTTTGAAATAGTGAAATGTTGAGGGGAAATCAACATGTAACTGCTTAAGTAGATTATGGAATATTCAAGAGGTGCAACATTTGCAATCATAGGGGTGCCAGAAGGAGAAGAGGATGAGCAAGAAACTGGAAATCTATTTGAAAAAATAATGAAAGAAAACTTCCCTAATTTGGTGAAGGAAATAGACATGTAAGTCCAGGAAGCACAGACAGTCCCAAACAAGATGGATGCAAAGAGGCCCACTCCAAGACGCATCATAAAGGTTAAAAATAAAGAGAGAATCTTAAAAGCAGAAAGAGAAAAGAAGTTAGTTACCTACAGGGGAGTTTCCATAAAACTGTCAGCTGATTTCTCAAAAGAAACTTTGCAGGCTAGAAGGGATTGGTAAGGAATATTCAAAGTTGTGAAAAGCAGGGACCTGCAGCCAAGATTGCTCTACTCAGCAAAGCTATCATTTAGAATGGAAGGGCAGAGAAAGTGCTTCCCAGAAAAGAAAAAACTAAAGGAGTTCATCATCACCAAAGCATTATTCTATGAAATGTTAAAGGGACTACATTTAAGAAAATTGATGGTTACCAGAAGGGAGAGGATATGGGGGAAGGGATAGAGGGGTGAGGGGATTAGGAAGTAAAATTGGTAGTTACAGAATAGCCATGGGGATGTAGAGTGCAGTATAGGAAAAGGAATGACCAAGGAATTTACATGCATGACCCATGAACATGAACAATGTTGCGGGTACTGCTTGAGGGTGTGGGGATGCCGGGTGGAGGGGGCAAATAAGGAAAAGTCCGAACAACTGTAATGGCATAATCAATGAGAAATAATTTTTACCGAAGAACATAAAGATCCACATACATTACTGGTGGAAATGTAAAATGGTGTAGCCACTGTGAAAAGTTTGGTAATTCCTCAAAATATTAAACCTAGAGTTACCATGTGACCCAGCAATTCTATTTTGGATATTTTCACAGGATATATATCCAAGATAAATGAAAATGTATGTCCACACAAACACTTGTAAACAAATGTTCATTACAGTATTATCCATAATAGTCAACAGGTAGACAAAAACCTGAAGTCCATGATGGATGGATAAACAAAATGTAATCTGCCCATACAGTGGAATGTTATTCAGCCACGGAAAGAAATGAAGTACTGATACATGCTACAACATGGCTGAACCCTGAAAACACACTAAGTGAAAGGAGGCAGTTAGAAAGAACCACACATTTTGTGATTCCAGTATTATGGAATGTCCAAAATAAAAACTCTATATAGAGATATAAAGTACTAGACTGATGGTTGTTTAGGAGTGGAGAGGTTTCGGGGAATGGGAGTGACTGCAAATGGATATGGTGTGTCTTTTCAGGGTGATGAAAATGTTCTAAAACTGATTGTGATGGTTACACAGCTCTATGAATATATTACCTCTATCTGATCATATTCATAGATAGGGGGCTTTTGTATTTCATTTTATATGCTTTTAGTGTTTACCTTTTTACTGTAAACATGACCCATTTTTTAACTTTTTTTTTTTTTTATGCTTTTGATATTTTTAAACAAGGAAGAAGGCGAAAGCATGTGAGCGCTCCACTAAAGGCTGGTGAATCAGGCCCTAGAGCCCCCTGGTCCACGTTGGAGAAAAGGGGGTTCCAGGAGGCCATTGTGGGGAATGGAAGATGGTTACACTGATTCTGAGATGTTAGAGCTGTGTCTGAATGGTCTCAGAGGGGGAGCAGGACTTTGCAGCCTGGGCTTCTTTGTGTCTGATCCCAGACAGGGCCAGGAACCTGCCCTGGGACAGAAATCATTTATGTACTGCCTGAATGGAAGATTCACACTTCTTGAACCTAGGGTTCAAAATGCAAAAGATACAGCAAGTACCTGCACTAAAGCCTCCTTTCCCCCAGCTTTCCTCCCAGAAGCAACTGAGACCTCTAACATGTCTAAATACGTGTACTTTATGTGCACAGTTTTCGCCTAGTCTTACTCTTACATACCAGTCCATAATTGTCTACAAAGAGCCACCTACCTCACTATGGAGCCTCACGTTACCCCACGCTGGGTTCCCATCATAGGGGTGGCAACAGTCTATTAATCAGCCCCAATGAACAGGCATTTTGATTACATCTGAACGTTTGCTTTTACAGGCCCATGTCTCTTATCCAAACCGTTGGGATCAGACTGCTTTTAGAATTCAGGTTTTACTAGAAATGGAACTGCCTTTTGATCCAGCAATTCCACTACTTGGACTATATACCCAAAGAATCCTGAAACACCAATTCATAAGAACCTATGTACACCTATGTTCATAGCGGCACTATTTACAATAGCCAAGTGCCGGAAACAGCCTAAGTGCCCATCAGTGGATGATTGGATCAAAAAACTTTGGTACATGTACACAATGGAATTCTATATAGCAGAAAGAAAGAAGGAACTTGTACCCTTTGCAACAACATGGATGGAACTGGAGAGTATTATGCTTAGTGAAATCAGCCAGTCAGTGAAGGACAAATATCATATGATCTCACCCATTACGGGACAATAATGAGCAAAACTAACAACAAGCAAAACAGAACCGAGTATATGAATACAAGGAAAAGGCCAGGGGGAAAGGGACTGGGGGGAGGGGAGAGGCAGAAGCAAGAAAAGGGAGCAGCTTAGACAAGAACCTAGTATAAAGGAACCATGGACATGGACAACAGATGGGATTGACTTTGGGGGGAATGGGTGGGTGGGGAGGGGGACAGAGGGGAGCAAAAAGGGGATGGATGTAATACAACAACAATAAAATTAAAAAAAAAAGAATTCAGGTTTTACACATGCACACACACATGTATATAATATTTAGAAAGGCAATTCAGTGCATATTCTGTGCATTTTGGTATCCATCAGATCTAAGATAGCACTGTGTAATCAAACACATTAATCTTTCCACTGCAAACATGTATGATAAGTGGAATTAATAAAGACTACAAATGGTCTTGTCAGGTTTTGGTAGCTAATGAATTTGTACCAATATAATGAAGAAACTCCCGATTTTCAGAACTGTTTGGGCTTCAGAGTTGCAGATGAGGTTTTGTGGAGCTACATAAAAAATGCTGCCATGAATAATTTAAGACACAATATTGTGTTTATAAGTATATACATAGGATTCTTTCTAGAAGTGCTGGGCCACAAGCTATGTTCATTTGTGATTTTAACAGATTTTGCTAGAATAATAACCATTGCTCTTCCTTGCCTATGAGCTGCTGTACTCCTTGGTTTTCCAGACGCTCACTTTTGTCTGTTAACTTCTGGGCAATGGAAGTTCTTCCTCCCTCCCTTTCTGGCCCTGGGAAGAGGCGGCCAAGGGAGCAGAGAGAGCACAAGCTCTGCCATCAACCGGCAGTGCAGTCCCCTTTCACCAGTGTGACCCTGAGCGTTACCTGCTTCCTTCACAGCTTCCATTTCCTCTTTTGCAGAGACAATCTGCCGCCCCAACAGTCCCTCCTCGTCACTGGCCCACCAACCTGTGCTCTTCTCTCATGCCCTCCCAGTCCAGGGCCTGGGCTCTGCCCTCTCCCCCAAAGGAAGAAGAAGAGTCCAGGTCAACAGAAACAAAGGTCCACAGGCTTTTTAATGGTGTGATGGCTACTTCCCTTCTGAGACCCGATCTAATCAAGACAGCGGCTTCCAGGGGATGGGGAGGCAGTGGTGGACAGGTGCAGGGTGGGCAGAGGCCATGCAGTGACTGGGATGGGGTGGGGGAGGATGTTACATTCTGTTTGGCATGTAAACATTCTTCAGTGGCTTCTCTGGGAACAGGGAGGGCAACTTCCTGCCCCACCCTCGCCCCTGCCCACCAGGGCTGGTCACTGGAGCTGAGAAGACTGAGCAAGCTGGGCCCCTGCAAGGAGCTGGTAAGGGGGAGCCCATGTGCCTGGAGCACAGCCCCTCTCCTGCACCCTCTTGGTGCACAGTGAGACTGGGGACGGAAGGCATGTTCTGGGGTGAGCAGCCCCGCTTCTGAGCCAGTGTGACACAGGTTGTCATGAGGAGGAGGTGCTGGAGGGGTGCCATGGTGATGGTGGTGTGACAGTTTTCTATAGAGAAGGGGCTCAGGACCCACAGGGCTTGGTGGAGGGGATGGATGGGAGCTCAAGGGTCAAGAGCTGGGGATGGGGCACTGGGTAGTGTGGTTTCCTCTGCCCTTGATCCTTCCTGGGGAGAGAAGCAGAGTCCTCTAGCCTCCTCCTCACATCCACTCCTGCTCCTCCTCCCCAACCTTGGTGACATTCAATGAGGCAGAGGCCTGAGATCAATTGGGAGCCCTAGGGAGGTCTGGTTTCCCAAGGACAGACAGGGTTTTGCAGCTCTGTCCAATCCAGTTTCAGTGCTGGGTGAAGCTGGGGGTGGGGGTGGGATGGGCCTGGGCTCTCTCAGGTCACCCCCCCTTTCTTCCCAACACCAAACCAGGGTGTTGTTGGTCCTGGGGCAGGGGTGAGGCTGGGGGCCCTACATTCACAGTTTGGTTGATGGCAAGGAGCAGGCCCAGGACCTGGGCACCAGGGGTCATGCCCTGGCCCCACCTGGCAGGAGCTGATTGTCATTCAGAGAAGCTCTAGGTGGGAGGGAGTGGCCCCTCCTCCACCCCCTCTGCTGGACCCAGAGGGCAGTAGAGGCCTTAGGAGGGTCTCGGGTGGACAAAGAGGGCTCTGTCCAGAGAGGTTTCCTGAGTGTTCTGGGAGCTCCTGCATCAGCATGGGGTGGACCTCAAAGGCTGTCCACCCTGAAGTCCTCCCCTAGGTTGGTCTGCAAAGAAGCCACCACCTTGGCATGGAAACAGCCGCCCAAGCCTGCTGACTCTCCATGAGGGGCTTCAGCTGGCACCGGCAGGCTGCTCCCTGGGCCAGCTTCCTCGTGGGCTTCCTGCTGAGTGATGCTCACTGGGCGCTGCCGGACACTGGGGCATGCTGGGCCTTTCTTCCTCTTCCCCTGCTGGTCTTGCCTTGTTCTCCATGACCCAGGAAAGAACAGAAGGGGCAGACCAGGGGACATAAGCTGTGGGTTCTGAGGATGGAGGCGGCCTGCAGGGGTCCTGTCCCAGATCGGCAGGGTTGGCTGTCCCTTCAGCAGCCAGTGTGCTGCTTGGACCAGACATGGGCAGCTGGGGCTCGTGATGAGCTGGGATGAGAGCTCTGCAGGAGACCAACCCAGGAGGAGGCTCCTTATTCATTCACGGAGCATCACAGTCCTCACCTTCTGCAGGGACAGCTCAGCTGCCTGGTTTGGAATTACAAGAGGGGACAAGCTGAAGGGTGAACTGGAAGGGGAGAAGACTTCATCTGGACCCATCTCGCAAGCCTACAATCTAGAAGTTAGAAGAACCTTTCTGTCGTGACTTCAGGGACCAGCTAGCTGTCTTGTCTGTCTGTTTCTGCTCTCTCTGTCCACTGGGGGAGATGATGGTCACAGCTAGGAGAACAGGGAGGGTGACCTGGCCAGAACTGTGTCCCTGAATCTTCAAAGGGCCAGCAAGAGAAGATCATAACCAGCCATTCTCCTCCTCAATTGAACCCCGGAGAGAAGGGAGTTGGCCAAAACTGCAGCAGGCAAGACTGAGGTTAGATGGCAATAAGGAATTCCTGATGGTGAGGGGTCCTGAGCACTAGATTGGGGGCCAAGGGACAGGTGAAACTTCTTTATAGACCCTCCTCCAACTTCCCACTTGGCCAGGCAGGCAGCCCACCCACACACTCTGTGGTTCCCCTGACACAGGCACCCAAATTTAAGAAGTGGAAGGGCTTTGCCCCTCAGAGGTGCAGGGGAGTAACCCCAACACCTGCTTACTGCCTCCTAGGGGGTGTCCAGGATGGAGATGACTTTGGGGCAGGTCACACTTGCCCCTTCACACCTGAGTAGACCCAATGGCTCCTGGGTCCCACCTCCCCAACCCCAGCCTAGCAGCTGAGAAGAGATCCCTCCCAGGAAACTGCGGGGTTGACCTCTCGCTGAGGCTGAAGCCTCCATTCCCAGAATTTGGGGCTGCCTTTCTGAAAAGGGGGGCGGGGGGCTTTGGCTGGAAGAGTGTTGGGAGGAGGGAAAGGGTCTGTAGGAGGTGTAAGCAGAGGTGTGTTGAGGGGTGGAGCATGGAGAACAGCAGAGGCCTAATGGGTGAGCAGGGTGTCCCCATTAGTGGGGTCCTCGGTGAAGAGTGGCTGAGTCTTCCCACGGCGGAAGGTGAGCCAACCCCACCTGAAGGGAGGCAGGAAGTGGAAGGTGACTGTGGCGGGAAGAGGAGGCGAGCACGACCCTGGGGACGCGGCTCCCCGCACCGGTCGGGCCTGGCCGGCGGGAGGGCGAGGCGGGCGCTGGCGCGCTGTTGCGGATGCAGGCGGGGAGTGGGGCCGCGGGTGGCGCGCGTCAGGCGCGTAAGGCTGTGCTGGGAGCTGTTCCAGTGTGGCCGACTTCGGGTTGGGGGCTGGAGTGAGGGTGGGAGGCCGCGCAGAGCCGTGCACGTCATTATCTGGCCCCGGCCCGGCCCTCCGCGACACTTGCCCGGCCTTTGGTTACTGCGCGCTGAGTCTGGAGTTTCCCTCTGGGTCCTTTCTTGGGGCCCCCTAGGGAGGGGGTGCTGTCAGGCTCGGGCCGGGCCTGGGGGGCGCCCCGCGATGGAGGGCCTTCGGGCCGAGCCTGGTGCGACGGCGAGGGGCTCTCTTTTCGGGACAGGGACTGGCTCCGCGGGGACGCCCTGGGATTGCGCGCGGTGGAGGCAGGGAGACCCGGACTCCGAGGGGCCGGAGGCCTGGTGCTGGCTTGGGCTCGCCCCGGGCCGTGGCCGCGCCCAGGGGGCTGTTTGGGGCGGGGGTCAGCACCAGTGGCTGACCCCGGGGGCTTCTGCAGCTGGAGCCTGAGGGAGGAAGGGAGGGACAGAAAGCAAGAGAAAAGAAGAGGGGGAGGGAGAGAGAGAGAGAGAGAGAGAGATTTTCAGAATCGCACCAGCCCGAGAATCCTGCACCCCCCGACCTGGTGGAGAGCGCGGCGCAGCCGGGTGAACGGAGGCCGCCGCCCCTTCCTCCGGGGCGGGACCTGTAGGGGCGGCGCGCGCCCGGGCTGCTGCGGGAGCAGGCCTTCTTTCCCGTCTCTCGCCTTCCAAGTTCCCGTAGATTTTACATTCTACTCTGTAATATACCCATGTTTATATTCATATGAGTCATGTTTCCTCCCAACTGTCCTGGGCTTTATCCTCTGGCTTCCGACGGCCCGTGGTGCGCCAGAGGCTGCGTGTAGCCCCTACTGGCTCCCGAAAATGCCTTCTGTGGCCCCCTCTGCCCACCCTGGGGCTGGCGGTGGTTTCTCACCTGCTGGTGATGGCTGTGTCAGATGCTGGGGCCGAGCCATGGGGTCTGCTAGTGGGCTGCTGGGCTGGGGCAGGCGTGGGCATGCGGACGCTGATGGGGCGGGGAATCCGGCTCCGAGTGGCAGCTGCCCGCCCAGCCTTCCTGGGCACCGAGGGCTCCGTGGCGGGCGTGTCCTCCTCAGAGCCTGTGCCTGATAGTGTCTCGGAGGCGCGGCACTGCTCCTCGCTGGAGGAGGACGAGGCTGCGGAGGCCAGCCTCAAGAGCAGGCGGCCCTGCCTCTTCTCCATCACTAGCCGTGCCAGGTCCTGATGTGGTCTCGCCCTCTTGCCCCACCGCTCTTTGGCCGACAGTGAACCCGAGGGCTCCGAGCCTGTGTCCTCCTCAGACAGCAAGACAGGTATACGGCTCCTGGAGCGAGGGCCTGTCATGGCACGGTGGCTGGGGGTGATGGAGGCCAGTTTTTCGGGGCCTGGTTCCAGTGAGGATGCTGGAACTGTCCCGTCAGCAAGGGTTAGGCCATTGGGCAGTGAGCCCATGGCCACCTCCAAGGGGGTGTCCCCAGAAGGACCAGACAGGGCACAGCTCTCCAGCCCTGACTGAGCAACACCATTTTCCAGGGGCACAGAGATTCCCTCCTCTGCAACCCTCCCATCGGAGGGCACCTCCAGGCCCAGCTCACCCCCAGAGCTGAGCTCAAGCCGCGAGGCTTGTCCTCCGGAAGACATGACATTGAGGTGGGTTTTCTCTGCAATGTGCACAAAGGTCCTCTCCACTTTGGTGAAGGGTGAGGAGGTGACTGCCACTCCCCCGGCTCCTGTGACTGCTGCCCCGGCCCCCAGCCCTGTCCCAGGCCCAGGTGGCCTGGGCTCAGACTTGAGGATGGAGGACAGGGTGCCCGGCTCAGACACATCCAGCTGGCTGCCGGTGGGCTGGGGCCGCTCGTGCTGAGGAGTGACAGCAGCCAGAGTGCCCAGGTCGGGGTCAGGGGCCAGGTCGGCAGTGACAGGCGACTTCTTCATGTCGCCAGGGGAGACGAGCACCAGCGTTTTGGAGCCTTCCTCGGGCTCCAGGTCCCCGTCAGCCATGGAGGCTCGGCCCCTGGACTCCTTCTGATCGTCAGCCAGCAGCGTGGATGGGGCACCCTCCTGGCTCCGGTCAGTGCTCCTCTCGCTCCCTTCACTGCTGGAGCCACTGTGAGGCCCCAGCGCCTCCCCCAGGGCACCTGCCTCCTCCTCCACCTCCTCCACCTCCTCTTCCTCATTCTCCTCCTCCTCCTCCTCTTCCTCCTCCTCCTCCTCTTCTTCATCTTCGTCTTCTTCCTCCTCTTCCTCCTCCTCTTCCTCCTTCCCATTAGCTTGAGGCTGAACAGGAGTCAGCGGGACCTGGGGGGTGGTGAGCAGCATGTGTGAGAAGCCCACCCTCCGGACTCTGTGGAGCAAGCGTGCCCGTTCTCGGAAATTGGAGAGGTCTTTCTTGAAGTCCTGGTAGGGCAGGCTCAGAGGCACAGCTCGTGGGAGACCGTTCATCTCAAACTGGGGCGCCACGGAGAACACCTGCAAGGGGCACACACAGGGACCCGCTGAGGTCACCCACCCTGCTGGGCGCAGGAAGGCCTGGACTGCACCCACGAGCTAGGAGGCTCACCTGCCCAGCTTTGGCTGCACGAAGGTGGGCACTTGGTTCGCCTTGCTCATTGCTCTATCACCAGGGCCTAGAATGGTGTTCAATACATTTCTGATGAATGATTATGTCTATGTTCCAAGTCCCTTGAAGTCCCAGGCCTGATCCTGGTGGCTTTTCTGTTTCTCAGTCTCCCATTTCCCTCACTCCTCTCTTCGACTCATGCACTCCAAAACCCAGAGCCACTCTAGCTCGATCCATAGAACAGGACCATTGCAAGGCAGATTGACCCTCCCTTTTCCCTATGAGGAAACCAGGTCCAAAGAGGGACCCTCACTGCCTCCTCATAGGGCACAGCTCCTCTGCAGCCAAGGAGCTGACTGCCGAGGCCACCAGAACCTGTGTGGGACAAGGCAAAGTTCAAGCTGTCAGCCAGGAATTTTCCAGATCTCTGCAGGTGTTTTGAGTCAATGCTTCCTCTAGAAATTCAGTCAAACTGTGAAAAGCAGTTTCTTTTTATTTGATTAAGTTTTCCCTTTTGACTTTGTACCAAGTCCTTGGCAATTGGATGGCCCATTCTTGGTTTCCTAAGACTCCTGGCCACCTCTTCCCTTAGCCTTCTTCCTTCCAGACTAGAAAGACCTGACCACATTATGGGGACCTCAGCTGCTGCACCTTCTCCAGCTCTACCCTGTCAGTCCACACACATCCCCGGGCACCCACCGTGTGTCAGGCCCCATCCAGGCTGACATGGCTTTGTCCCAGGTGTAATGATGCTAACAGTGTCCAGCGCTTTGTTAGCCTTTTTGAGCACACTGGACCTCCATCTTCCTAAACACAGCCCGCCCAGACAAGAAGCCCCAGAGATACCCTGACACTTCCAATACCTTCAGGTGCTATCCAGACTCTCAGGGAGTCATGCCAGGTGTCCTGTTTGACACCTGTGTCTGCTGCCCCAGCCCCATGGGTACAGCCCTGTCTTGCCTGGTGGCTCCCTGGCCTCTGGCCTGTTTTCTCCATCCTGCACTGCTCGCCCTCCCATCCCACAGCTGCCTAAGGGAATCTTCCTGAAACTTAAATTGAATCCCATCTCTTTGTTTCAAACCTACGGAAACCTTCCCCAGCCCCGATGGTCCCTGGTCCTGGGCTGACACACGAGAAACCTCATTCCCCTCCGCCCTGATCCAGCTCCTCCAGCTCCACACTTACTTATAGCAGCTCCATGTGATCTCCCACCCCACACCCCCGCCGTTCAGATGCCACCAGCGGTTCCCTAAAGGCAGCCTGCACCTCACACCTCTGGGGCATTGCCTAGGCAGTTTCTTCCACCCAGGATCCTTCTCACCCCTTCCAGTCACGTAGAAAGTTCCCGTTCTTCTTCCAGGACCCAACTCAAATAGCTCCTTTCCCAGTCTTCTTGTCCATCCACCAAGCAGACTTCATCACTCTGCTTTGTACTTGTTTTCTCACATCCTTCCATTAGAGAACCTTCTACCCTTTTTTCCACATGCAAGTTTTTACATGTTCCCCCTGCTCATAAATGCTAAGACCCTTGGGTTTTTAAAAAATGTATTCATTCACTCATTCAGGAAGAAATCCTGAACCTGTGAATCTAGTATTAAACAAGACAGATAGACATAGTCCTTCCTTCCATGGAGTGTGCAGTCTCTATATTAGAAAATGAAATGGGGATAATGCATTTGCACAAAGGCTGTGATCGTAAACGAGGTCATACAAGCAATGGGTCCGGCATGTAGCAGCTTCTCGGTAAATGCTAGCTCCCTTCTAGCCTCTCTTCCCAACCCTAGAAACCCCCAAATACCACACCCATGGGAGATAGGGTGGTAGAGACAAGGAGGGGTTCTGTTAGCTGAGGGTCTCTGTGCAAATAGCCCAAAAGCTGGTGGAAGGGGAGGCAGGAATCCCCAGGGCCAAGGATCCGCCCCAGACTGTTTGCAGCTTCTCCCACCGCCAACTGCCATCTTCCTCACAATCAGACCATTGGTTGAGGACTTGATGGATGGGGGTTGGGGGTGAGGCAGCATCAAGCCCCAGACAGGACCTCAGCACACCCTGTTTGAGCCAGACAGGAAGCTTTCTTAGAGCACTGACCCCTTCACATCCCACCTGGAAGTCCCTAGCAATTGCTTCCTTTTCCAGCACCATTCTCATCTTCATTTATTCATTTAGCAAACATTAAGCACAGTTTCTGTTCCAGGCCTTATGCTGGGGCCCTTCACCATGTTCAGTTACCAACATCAAGGCTAGAGAAGATGACTGGGCAGAGGTGGAGAGGGGTGCTGTGAGCCCCTATATTTTGGGGCTCTGAGAGCCAGGGACAGGCAGACAGATAAGAGCTCTGATCATGTCGCCCTCCTCACCCACCCAGCACCAGACATCCCTCCTGGCAGGGACACCCTTCAGCCCCACCAGGCACCCTTTCTCAGCAGAACCTCTGCCTGTTTTCCCTGCCCCATCTCTGACACTTGGGGTGTCCCTGGCAGAACCAGCTTGTCCTCTGGACAGGTCCTAGATCACTCTAAAGAAGCCCCCAGCCCTGGCTGGTGGCATAGTGGATAAGGTGCCGGCCTGCAAACCCAAAGGATGCTGGTTTGATTCCCAGCCAGGGCACATAATCAGGTTGCAAGCCAGGTCTCCAGCCAGCTCTGTAGCTGGAGGCAGGTGAAAGGCAACCATACATTGATGTTTCTCTCCCTCTCTGCCTCTCTTCCTTCCCCTCTCTCTAAAAATAATAAATAAAATCTTTAAAAAAAAAAAAAAAAGAAGCCCCACCCTAGGATGGACTCGCCTCTCCCAGTGTCACATTAGATGATCACGGCAGAAATGCTCTCTTTCCATCTCAAAGCCCTCCCCTTCCATTACATGGAAGGGAGGAGAAAGAGAACTGAACACCAGGCATTGGTGATCATTTCAGAATGGAAAACTGAGGCTGGAAAGAGGCATTGCAGGCCCAAGTCACAAAGGCCGTCAACCAGGCAGGACCAGAACTCTTCCCATCACCTCGATGGCCTCTCACCCTCCCAAGCAGGGAAAACTAGGATCCTCTGCCCTTTAGCAGGAAGGGCTGTGAACTTCACAGTGGGGACCTCTTTGTCCTAAGGATCACTGCTAAGACCACCTCCATCTGTTCATGCTGAGTTTTCTGTTTTAAAATCCCTCTGCTCCATGTGGCTCTCTCCTGGATGCCTGAGCCCAGCGAGTATTCATTCATCTATCCACCCTTGCAATCCAATGCTCAGCCACTCAGCCAGTGATCACTAGATGGCCTCTGTGTGCATGGCCTTGGAGGCTGAGGACACCATGGGAAGGGGACAGCAGTGATACCCGCCTCCCAGCCTCCCATTAGAGCTCAGAGGGAAGTGCTGGATGTCAGCAGGGGATATCGAGGTCAGGGAAGGCTCGCACCTTCCTGCTCCCTTCTCTGGGCAGTGACCTTTTATGATCCAATTTTGCTTATTGCTCCATTCTGGTTTGGCACAGCATTAGTTGGAGTTGCTTCTTAAAAATACAGAGTCCTAAAAAATAAAAATAAAAAAAATAAAAAATACTGAGTCCTGACCCCCCAGATTCTGTAGATCAGAGATGAGACACAGAAACCTATCTGTTTAAAGCTTCCTGGTGATTCTGTTGGAATTTGGCAAAGGGAAGATGTTATATGGGTGAATCACAGAAGAAGGGGAGGCAGGCGATGGAGCTGAGAAACTCAGAATGAAAACTCTAGTCCTTTCCCTGGGTTCCCAGACTGAGCTCAGCTCAGAGGGTTGCGGCCTCAGCATCAGAGCCCACGTCCATGTTTTCTCCAGTCAATAGGAAAAGTGAAGGGGCATGAATGAACCTGACTCTGATCTTCCTCTTGCCATCAACAAGACCAGGCTCTATTCATCTTTGACTTCTCTGACGACACTGACAAAAGCAGGAGAGTGGGCCCTGATGCCCACCTTTCCCCAACTGGGTGGGAGTGCGGAAGGCTTTGTGCCTCTCAGAGCAGCGCCCACCCCTCTTTCCTCAGCAGCCACCAGGTACACATCTCCCATCGCCCCTCTTTCCTAGGGGAAATTCCCCCTGGCCATAACTGCCCAGCCTGAGCATTGGAGATGAGAAGTCAAGTGTAGCCTTTCCTGCTCACACTGCCTTTCTCAGAATCTTTACCTGTCTGTTTGCGTCTCTGCTCTCAAACCACATCTGCCAAGCCAAGAGCCTTGCCTCTGTTCCTCCACCCCACACCCAGGAGTGTCACCCACCCCAGCTTCACCAGCCAGTGATCGTCCTCTGGGTGGAAGGGGTAAGATGACCTGGGAGGTGCTGCCTACCCTAGATCAATACAGATCTTCGCATGCTTGAATTCCAGGTATCTTTGTCTCCAACCCATTGTCTCTGCCTGCCCCGAGACAAGGAGCTGACAGCCTGGGAGCATTCTAAATTCTCTGGAGGTCCCGAAATGCTGCGGTAGCTTGTCCTTCTGCCCCCACATTTGCTTCCAACCCCAAAGAGGAAGGTGTTTTCCTCTTGGCACTGTGAGTGCTGGCCTATAAGGGTGGGGTGGGTATCAGAGAGTGGAGGGAGAGCCCACCCCTCTCTGCAGTCTCAGAAGTCTATGCGATCCTCGCCTTCCCCCCAACCCACCCCCACACTCTCATTGACCTAGTTCTCCTCAACCCACCTGCTATCCTTGCACCCCACTCTCTGATTGATCTTCCTCAACAGACCCTTCTCCCCAGGGCTACCTCAGATCTCCCATCAGAGCAGAGGGGCAGGGAAAGGCCCCTGAGGCCACCTCACAGAGCTCTCTGGAAGCCTGGCTTCCCGCCCCATCTCACCCATGGATTCGATAGTCCAATCCATATAGAAACTATCAGTAGGCCTACACTTTACTTCTCCTCCTGGCTGTGGCAAGTTGGCAAGTTGGCAAGTTGGCAGTTTAAAGTTGGGCCAGAAAGTCCAGCCCCAAGCCTCTCCTCCAGGTGAAAGGAGACAGCCTGGAAAGAGAGAGTTGCTCAAGTCCAAACAGGCCGAAACCTCCTGGCAACCCCTGTCCCTACCCCCACCCGCCACCCCCTCAGCCCAGGTCTCATCTGGGGGTTGGACAGGGGCTGGATCCACCGCTGATCTGGAATTTGGCTGGGCCATATCCCTGAGTCAGCAAAAGATTGGCTCCGGCCTCTGCCCAGCTGGGGAACTAACTGCAGAGTTGGGATCTGCCTGCGAGGGGGGTAGGAAGGAGGTGGGTGAAAGAAAGCAGGCAAAGCCCAGGTTCCTGGAAGGCGTCTTTAATCAGAATTTGGTAGTACACAAGCTCTCCGGATTGTCTGCATTAACATATAGGGACTTAAAAAGGCACAAGATCCCTCGCACAGCTATGCGCGCGTGTCGGCGGGGCGCCCCCATCCCCGCCCGTGCTCAGCCATGTGCGCGTGGGTGCGTGTCCGTGTCCCACCCCTGTGGCGGCGCCGCGCGTGTGCGTGTCGGTTTCAAGTGTTGGATTTGTACAGTACTCGCAATCTAGGGGAGGGGCTCAGTGCATGCTCTTCCCCTCGGGCCCAGGCCCCGACGCCGCTGTGGACTGAGGACGCACCCCGGAGAGAGATGGGGGCGGGGAGCGTCCCATCGTGTGTGTGGTTTTGAGTTTTTCGTGCATGCTTATGCTGGCTGGGGTCAGGGAATAGTGCAAGCTTATAATACAGTATTATTGCAGTACAAAAGGAGGGGGGTATGATGGGAGGGGGAGGCTCAGGAATAAACCGGCTGGGATTTGGGAGGGTCTTCTCGCCAACCCCCTGCCCATCCCTCACTCCCCTCACCACCGTGATTAGGGAGCGTCTCCTGACGCTGGAAGGAGATTCCTCAGGTCCTTGGAGAGAAGGTGCTCAGCTGGGCCCCCGGGCTGAGCTCCCCGACTCCCACCAGCCCCACCTCTCGCGGGGCAGGGCCTAGCTCTCTCCTGCTCAGTAAGTTTAGCCACGAGGGCCCCGAACCCCGCCTCCTCCCTCACAGAAGCCCCGCCAAGTGAGGGAGGGGGGTCGACGGAGCAAGTGCAAAGGAAGCAGATGTTGGTCCCTGAGTTTTATTTTTGGGAGTGGGGAAGGAGAAGAGCCGGAAGTGGGGGGCAAGTTAGGGGTCTCCCCTAGGGCCCTCAGTGGTGGAGAGGGGTGGGGCAAGAGACACGGACGCTGAGGGTGGGCAAAAGGGGGCGTTGGGTGGCTCTGAGAGACCTGGGCTCAAAGCTTGGCTCCCCTCTCAACTCTGGGCTCTTTGGCATCCAATTGCAAGGCCAATTATTTGGGGGTTGGGGGACAGCTGTGTGGACGGTGAGGTAACCAGAATCAGTGGTGGGGCGACGGGAGGCTCTTTGAGCCTGGAAAATGGGCCAGCTCCCCATCCCAGCCCCTCGTCTGCACCCCCGACCTGGAAGCACTGGGGGGCGCACCCCACTCCGGCCCTGTCCCGCCGCGCCCCGCCCGGGGCCGGGAGCCCAGAGGTGGCGAGCCAGCGGGCGGAGGGGGAAGCAAACGTGGACTGAGCGCGACGGCAGCGCAGGGGTGCTAACCCGAGTGGTTTCAGCAGCAGGCAGCTCGGCGGATGGGGGACGAAGGGCAGGCGCTGAAGTCCCTTAGGGTCGCACACGGAGGCGAAGACCCGGGACGGAAGCTCTGGGGACAGGTGGGACGGGGATCGGAGGCCGGGCGATTCCCTGGTCACGCCAGTAGCAGCTCGTTAAAAAGACGGAACGTACATTCGTGGTGCGACGGCGGCGCGGGCAGGGGCGAGATACGGGCGGGTCCCGGGGACAGGGACAGTGGAAAGTGATGGTTGGGGTCCCGTTGCACTTAGAAACCTGCGACAGGCGCTGGGAAACGAAGTCCTTGTGCTCTCCCTGGCTGGGGGCCTGCTAGTTTGCTGTCCGGAGAGTGGAGGAGCGTGTGTCTGTGTGCGAGTGCGCGCGCCCGCGAGTATGGCAGGGTGAACCCCACCCCGTACCTTCCTATGCGGGTGGAAAAGAGAGCAGCGGGGGACCTGGCGGCCGAACTAAGTGGCAGGAGGAGTCTAGGAAGGTTCCCACACTCCTTTGGGTTTCATTATCTCTCTTCCCCCACTGCCACCCATTCTCAACTCTTTCCTTGGGGGAGGGGGGCGCTCAGGCTCAGGGCCTAAGGGCTGGGAAGCCTGATGGGTGTGGGGAACCACTAGGGATATTTGAGGGATGTGATCCTTGGGCTGGGAGCCCCTCCCTTAGGGGGAAGAACGCTTTAAAACTTTCAGAAGCTAACCCATCAGTCCCAGGGGCACCTCTGTGCCTAATGGGAACCTCGGGGACATGCCCCCCATGCACACACTTAAGAAGAGTGATTTGCCACACTCCTTGACACCAAGTTCTAGATTTGCCAGTGGGGGAGAGTGGATTCCTGCCCTTTGGCTTGGGATCTCAGTGCAGGTGGGGTAGGAGGGGTGTTCAGGCCCTCCTTAGGGGTGTGTGCTTCCATTCTCAGGTATAAATCAACCCAAGGGCAGCAGGGGGGTGCAGCATTCTCCATGCTTCCACACGGGGTGGGGGGCACCCACTCCTTTCCTAAGCATGGTCCCCTACCCTGGTCACCCAGTACAGACACACTGACACAGCTCCTTCTGCTCACCCTGTTAGCGCAGACTCCCTGCCCCCACTGCCTAGGCAGACAGCACTACCCCTCCCCAGAAAAAAGGACGTAGGTGGGGCAGAGGAGAGAAACAACCAAGGGGGGTCCAGGGACCCTTCACAGAGGACCTCTGGCTTTTCCTGGGATTGGAGAGGCCTACCCTCCAGGCTGGGGAAGTAAGAGTTAATGTCCCAATGGGGTTCAGAGATGCCATCATTCCTCACTTTAGGCCCATTTTCCACAAAACTGGAAATGCAAAGGAGGATTGTTAGGTTCTAGATGTTAGTGGTTGGGAGCGTGTTGAGTGGTTATTGCTGTGGCCCAAGCTGCCGTGAATGTGTGTGGGGTGTCTATTCACCGTGGAGAGTTTAACAGTGCATTTCTAACTGACTCAGGGTTCTGTCCCACAGAGAAAAGACTGGTTCTATGAGGAGGGCCCCGCTCACCACCACCAAGTCCACTGGCCCACACATGCATTCAGGTACACACAACACATATGCACAACACGCACACATTGCTACCAGCTGTGAGCTGCTTCCTCTAAGAAGCCCACCTGGTTTGAAGAAGAACTGTCCCCCTTTGGAAGCTTCAGCCTTGGACAGGAGCAGGGGGGTGTGGGGAGGACAATGCTCAGGCTCACAGAGGTTGCAAACTGAGTTCGGGGTCTTTGCCTGTAAACCAGTTTTGTTTGGCTCACAAAGTGATTTTTCTTGAAAAAGTTGGGTTTAAAAAAATTAGATGCTAACAATTAAAAATTGGGAGGTTTTGCATAAAAATTGGAGATTTCAGCAACAATTGGCTGAGCAGAGGTTGGTGTGGTGGTGGTGGGGGTCTCCTGTTTACTGCAGTCCCGAATTTGCCCACTCCCTGATACTGCTTGGCTTCTCTTGGCCAGTGAGTTGGTGACACTCAGCTCAAACTCCCATGGCCAGTGCGTACCAACGTCACTACCTGCCCCATCTGTGAGCCGGACTCTGAGGATCCCATCGAGACCACTGAGGTCAGGGTTTTGGGCATCTTCTTTCTCACTGTAAGTCTTATTCAGCCACCTAATCCCCAGAGCTGCCTGCCATGGGATGCATGCAGTGGTGTGAGTTTCCCGGAGAGCCAGCTCTGCCATTTCAACCGCCCCAGTACTCAGAGTGACCCCCACCCGGGCACCATCCGAGTATGGCTCACAGACAACTCTCTTCTTACTAGGTAGGGCAAGGAAGGGCCAATCAAGAAGGACTAAACAGATCAGCACACAGAGTGAAATACTTTAAAACTCCTATCAAATAAGACCTTGATTATTCAACATTGGCAGGGTTTTTGAAAATATATTTTTTGTAAATTAGATATTTTAATCAATCCATTAAATGCAAATAATATTGGGCTCTACCTCACAGGCCAGCAATTTTCAACCTTTTTCATCTCATGGCACACATAAACCAGTTACTAAAGTTCTATGGTACACCAAAAAATATGTTGGTGTTTTATTTTGCCGATCTGGAAGAAAAAAAAAATAGGTATAATTTTGACTCATTCACACCAGATGGCTATTGTCAAAAAAAAAATTTTTTTTTTTTTTTAATTGTACAGTCTAAGGAAAAAGAGGTCAGTGCCCCTGACTAAATAGTCAGGTAAGCATGTTTTAAAAATCACTGTCATGGGCCATAATTAAGGTTAAGTGAGTTACTTTTGTAAAGTGCTTAGACCACTGCCTGGCATATAATAAGCACCGAGTGCCAGTGACTGTTAAGTAAAATAAAAAATAAATAATTGGAAGCCACTCCTATAGGCTGGGTATGACTATAAAGTACAAAAGACGCTGTTTTCAAAATACAACAAAGAGTGCTCTTTTCAAAGCTGACCTGGAGAGGCTGTGTGCTTTCCCAAAGCAGGGGTGGAGTTCTCCTCTTTGGGAAAACCTTCAGAAGAAAAGAGCCTGACAACATCGAAGCCTCACACTCCCCTGCCCAGCCCAGGACCCAGAGACAGGCCACTCAACTCCAAATCAGTCCGGGCTCTGCCAGCTTCACGTGAACTTGATCCAACACATGTGGCTTCAAATGGCCTTGGCTATTTCTAAAAGTCAAAGCCACCCTTAAAAGATATTCATATTATCAAGATCACCTCCAGTTAGCTCAGAGCTTTATGGCTTATAAGACACTCTCCCCCACCAGAGAGGGCATGCAAAGGAGTATCCCTCAAAGGACAAAATGTTTTGAATCATGATCTCTCCCACAGATATCAGTTCTGGGGTGTGTGTGTGTGTGTGTGTGTGCGTGTGTGTGTAAATTCAGATGCCTTTGGAATGGAGTCTCCACCTCCAAAGGCTTTGGAAACAGTAATATGCATTTAATGCTGAAACAAGGCTGAAGGTAGTGCCATCGTCTCTGATAAATCACAAGGCACTTTGGGATCTTAGAGTACCCCAGGGTTCTGGTCACTGAGTGGGAGCTGTGCTCAGGGTCGGGTAGTGGAACCCTCTAGACAGGAATGCCAGATAAGAGAATGCTCAGTTTTATCTAACCCCAGGGAGCAGGGTGCCCAGCCCCCACAGCGGCTGACTTTTGGAGCGGCTGGTGGACAGACTCCCCTTCGCTTCACTCCCTGCCACTAGCTGGGGAGAGTGGGAAGGGGGCCAAAGTGTAGGGGACAGTGCAGCAGGCGGGAGTGGGGCTACTTCATCCCACCCCTTCACCTTTGTGCTTTGTGTTTTCTGTTTCTGCTCAAGAAGGTCTTACCCTGGGGTCAGCCACCCAAAACAGCCTGGAAGGGAGGGGCAAAGTGAGCAGCCAGGACTGGGGTTGGGTGGGGCACACGTTTCATCTGTAGGTGGTGAAGGTGCTCCTGGCCGAGACATCCTGGGGGGTTGGAGAAAGGAATGAGGTGTGTTCGTAGCTCATGTGGATGAGCTGTACCACAGTGCTGGCCATTCATGAGGGCACCCCTTCCAGATGCCCACATATTTATGGTACCCTCAGGCTAGGACAAGGTCCCTGAGGCCTCTGCTCCAACCAGAGATCGCTGGGGAGCTGAAGGGAGTTGAATTGAAAGGAAAGCAAAGGTCAAAGGGAGAAGGGAGTAGAAAGAGGAGCCAGGATGAGAGCAGGTACACAGGAACCTATCAAAGATTGCACAGATATCTTTCTGACTCCCTAATACACGCATATGCACACTCATACACATGCACACAGAACTGCAGTACACAGCCTAAGCAACCATCCATGCAGCCCTGCACACCCGCAAATGCTCATGTACAAGCACACTCATACTCACAATGGCACAGGCACACACACGAGCACAGACACAGTCTCACTGCAGCAAACATTTTGAAAACCTTCAGGCCTCCTCCCTTCCTTCCCTCCTTATACAGGCACTGTCCTTCCCGGTACCCTTGTCACCTCATCACCTAGGGGAACAAAGGTGCTGTCTGACATGGGCAGAAATGAAGGGAGGGAGCTTTGGGGTTCCTTGCGGTGACAGGTTAGGAGCTGAGAAATGGACAGAAAGGGCAAAGCAGTCTGGCATCCTGATCCCCCATCCATCTCCAGATCCCTGTCTGATCTGTCTCCTCAGAGCTCTGACATTTCTTCACAGCCTCTCAGGACCAGCCAGCTTGGCTGAGCACCTACAGGAAGGAGTCGCCCTCTGAGACAGGCAGTGGTGGGATTTGTCCTGAGCTCATTCTTAACAACCACCTACTCTGCCGCTGCTTCTAGGCTGCGTCCCCTCACCCCTAGGCTCCAGCTTCCGCAGAGGGACAGATCCCAGACCCCTATTCGTCCCTCCTCAGCTCCCAAGGAGCTGAGCCAGACAACAGACCCCACCAGTGAGTGACAGCACATGTGCCTTGGGGAGGAGCAGCCTACAGTGGACTGAGCTTCAGTCTCCCAGGGTGAGATTTGGGAGGCAGGGACCCTGTTCCTCTGTGACAGTGGCATGTGAAAGACTCACTGGGTCACAGGGCTACTTCCCCCATATCACTGAGTATGGGGTACTCCCCCCAATCCCAAACCTGGCTGACCAGGCCCCCATCTCATACACAGGGCCACCGCCTTGCCCCACACAGATAGACAGGCACTGGAACCCCCACTCCCCATCCCCCTCCTCAGGGGCAGGACAGACCCAGTAGAGATCACAGATGAAACAGAACCAAAGGGTGCCAGACTGACCCAGCACGCCCCATTCCCCTGACACCTTGGTTACCACTGGACTCTGAACTCACTG
Source organism: Noctilio leporinus (assembly GCA_004026585.1). NCBI lineage: Eukaryota > Metazoa > Chordata > Mammalia > Chiroptera > Noctilionidae > Noctilio > Noctilio leporinus. The sequence goes on from PVIW01009499.1 coordinate 25,050, forward strand.
GTGGCTCCAGCCCCGTGGCCCTGTCTTATCCCTGAAACCGCAAGGACAGCACCACCCGCTCCTGCACCATTTGGCTGGCACAGAGCAAAGGGAGAGGATGGGGGCGGGGTTTTTACAGTACCTTGGGCCAACGTAATGGGGGCTGTATTGCACGGTGGGGTGGATGGGATGTGTGTGTGTGTGTGTGTGTGTGTGTGTGTCTGTGGCTGAGTGATTATTGCGTCCTGGGAAGGAACCATGGTCTCTGCCTGCTCCCCACCCCCCCCCCACCTGCCCCCTCCAGGAGGGGGGGGGCCCAGCCTAGGTCTTGTGGGTGAAGCGGGCCCACACCTGTTGCAGCTGGGACCGCGAGATGCGGAGCACCGAGGGCACGAGTCTGTGGTTGCCGGCGGCGAGGGGCGCGTGGCGCCGGTGGGGCGCCCGCACGGGGCTGCTCTCCGCCGAGCGGCTGCGCTGAATGAGGGAACCGGAGGAGCCCGAGGAGCCGCCGCCGCTGGGGTGAGGGTAATGCTCGGTCTCCAGCGTGGAGGAGGAGAATACGGAGGACGCCAGTCGTCGCAGGGGGCTGTACCGCGGGAGGGAGTGCCCCGAGAGTCTGTCCTCCTCCAACTGAAAGAGACCAAGAGAGTGGAGGGAAAAGAGGTGTCAGGCACAGACTGGACAGCTCCGTCTCGGGGACCACCCACCGCGCACAGCCCCTGCGGCGACAGCGTCCCAGGCTTGTGGGCAGGGTTGGGCAACGTGGAGAGGGTGCAGACCACCCCGTCCTGCCTCCGAACCTAGGCCCCGGTCTCCACACCATCCCCCTCCTTCTCCTCCTCCTCCTCTCTGGCACTTCTCACACTGTGGTCTCCCAGCAGAGTCCTCGGCTTAGCTGCACCGAGCTCGGAGTCAGTGCCTCTGGGGCTGGGGAACATGGGCTCTGCCACTGTGACTGCCACGTGTTGGCAGCTGTGCAGAGCCCGTCCTCCCAGCCGGGCCCCGTGTCCTCCTCCTGAGGCCTAGAGAACACTCTCAGCTCTGTCCTGGCGCACCCGCCCCGTCACACAGGCACTTGCGAGTTCCAGTGGCAGCTACCATAGGGTCGTATTCTGGAGTCTAACTACTCAGGGTTGAATCCCAGCTCCGCCACTTACTACGTGGGAGAACTCCAGCAAATTACTTCCCTCAGTTCTCAGCACCTCAGCTTCCTCATCTGTGAAATGAGGAGGAACAACAGCTGCTACTTCACAGGGCTGTGACAAGGATTAGATGTTATGATGCTACAATATGCAGAGCACTTAGAACAGCACCTGCCATGGAGTAAATGCTGTGTCACGTAAGCTGTTTTTTTTTTTATCTTTTAAATCACTCTTGAGAATGAAGAAAGGTATACAGCCTGGCAAGAGGTGGGACAAAGCAGAAACTATTTCTCCAAAGTGGCATTTTCCCAGGTCTCTCCAAGGCTGAACCACAAGGCAGCTGGGGCAGGAGCTCGGACGCCTCCCTGCCATCAGGAAGAATCCTGACTTGGGCCCTACTGCCCTTGTGTCCTCAGAGGTAAAAGAGAAAATGGGGCTGAGTGTCCCAGGCATGTGGGATGGACATGGTGGCCTGTCACCAGACTTTTCCCCTCCTGACCCTTAGATCTTCCTGGGACTGATGCCAGTTTAAATAGCTTTTGGTGGGGCAGTGAGGACTGGCTGCGCCAGCTGCTAAGGTGCTGAAGGAGAGGGCCCATGACACTCAGATCCAGTGTTCCCTTGCTGATGTCGGTGGGAGCACAGGGACCCAACATGGAGACTCCAGCAGAGAGGTGGACAGGCTACTCTGATAAGATTGTCTCTGTCCTCACCCTGCTTTCCCTTCCAGCTTCTTTTTGCCCAAGACCGGGATCTTTCTGAGCTGGTCTTGTCCGCACCCAGGGTGAGGGGTCTAAGGCCCACCTGAGTCACCAACAAACAGAAGCACCCATAGTTGCCACAGCCCCTTTTATGTACATGAGGGTGACTGGAGTTGCAACAGTCCAGCCAGAGTTTGGTCAGCTGCCAGAGGGATTTAATCCCAGCAAGGAGCCACCTGTGATTGTCTCCAACACCCAGCTGAAGTACCACCTCTGTGAGACCACCCCAGCTTCCTAGGCAGTCTCCCTGTTCCTAGCAAGGATGAGTTCTCAGTTCTCTCCCCTAAGGCCCTTGATCATGAACCTCCATGTCTGCGCTACATTTCCACCCCACCCTTTTTGACTGCGAGCTCTGAAAGAGCAAGACTGGAAGTCTTATTTGTCTTTGTTCCCCTGCCTCTAGTGCACAGCCTGGCCTTTGGCAGGGAAATGTCCTTGTGGCTGCCAGCAAATGTCCATGTGCTCCGGGAATGCTGACCTACTGTTTTATTAGCCAGCAGTGACCTGGCAAACACCCACCTCCAAATCACACACTGTCTGACGCTCTCCCCACTGTTCTAGCGTTCCCAGCCACTTCCAATTTGCACCTTAAATTCCCAGAGAAGAACATGAGGTGCGTGTAAAAAAAAGAAAAACATTTAAAGTAGCATGATGTGCACACCAAAGAACTACTGGTGTGTCTGATTCGAAACCTGTCTGGTTCCACATTATCCTCATCCCCGCTCCTAACAGGGTAGGTGACAGGGTTACAGGGCTCATGTCCTTAAGGACTGCTATTGCAAGGAAGTTCATACTGCCCTCCTTGAGCCATTTAATGTAGTTATGTGCTGGGAAGGGAAGAGAATTCCACAAACTGTGATTTCAATGTGCATCCAGGCTTGGGAGCCCCCGCAAAGAGAAGCTCAGGACTCCGTCCAGACCAAAGGTAAAAGGAAGGCCTGGCTGGCGTGGCTCAGTGGATTGCCTGCCAGCCTGAGAACTGAAAGATCACCACTTCAATTCCCAATCAGGGCCCATGCCTGGGTTGGGGGGCCAGGTCCCCAGTCAAAGCAGCCAATCCATGTTTCTCTCCCTCTTCTTTTCCCCTCCCTTCCCCTGTTTCTAAAAGTAAATAAACAAAATATTTTTTAAAAGACTATCTGTATGTTAAAAAAAAGAAAGAAAGAAAGAAAAAGAAAAGAAAAGAAAAGAAAAAAAAAGGAAAGGAAAGGAAAAAACTATGCCAGTCCATTTTTCCCTCCTTCCTTTCCTTTGACCAAGAAGGTCTGGGCCCCACCCTGCTGTACTGAACATGTCATGCCTCATGTACTTGCATACAGACACACACAGAGGCCACCATGCACAGACATGCCCACAGGCATACCTGTTGACATGGCCCAGCCGGAGAGTGAGCACACATGCATGCATGCAAGCACACACATGTACACACACATACACATACCAATCAGTCTAACTCTGACCTGACACAAGCCATTTGCTCCCACACCTGTGATCTGCTTGTCTCCTAAACACACAGGCCTCAGACTGAGTGGCCCAAAGCACGACCCTGGAGTCAGGTGCCTGGATTCAAATCCTGGCTCTACCACTTACCAGCCAGTGGCCCTGGGCTAAAGACTTGGCTGCTCTGAGCCTCTGCTTCCTTACCTTTGAAAGGGGGGTTGCCCATTCACAGTATTGTTGTGGGGAATACACGAGCAGGGTAAGAAAGTGCTGAGAGCAGTGACAGCTACCGTCATTGTCATTAGAAATTATTACTATGGTTGATGTTTGCCTTTCAGTTTCCATGGTCCAGGCTTCTGTGGTTCTCTACACACTTGCAGACCCACGACCAACTTTACACAAGGGCACTGCCATGTGCCCCCATGTGCATGTGCACACATACTGATGCACACTCCTGAGCTAAGCTGACACAGAAATGCACACACACAGTTGTGGAATGCTAAGTAACCTCACATCTGTCAGAAAACCAATACCTACAGTACCCAACACCCCCGCCAGATACACAAGTCATCTCTCACTGAGATGAGCAGTGCCCACCCACGTCACAAGCAGAAATTGAGCTCAACACTAACTGACTATACACAGGCCTGCATCTGATCTCCCAAATCTCTCCCCTCTCCCCCTTGGACAGAGGTCTGCAGTGTGAGGATGGCTCCCAGGACCCAGGTGTGAATCAGACAGCCTGGTCCCCCACTCTGTGGCCCAACTGGCGTACAGTTACCAGGACGAGCAGCAAAGCCCAGAGGCAGAACCTACCCCTCCTGACTTAAACCCTGAGCTTCCCTTATGCTATGCCCCACATCACTGCTGTCTGGCTCCCTCCTGGAGTCTGCACTTCTTGTGGGCACAGCCTATTGTGCATATGATTTTCTGATGTCTCAGGTGGCCAGCATAGAGTAGATGCTTAGTAGGTATGGAATGAATAAATGAATGAGTGAATAAGTGAATGAATAAGAGGGAAGTAGGGGAGCCCCAAGCAGATTTTGCACCAACTGCTTCCCAGTGCTGGTTCTGGGGGATAGTTCAGGTCAGCAACACAATCATCCTCACCCACTCCCTGCCCCAGGCGAGCCTCCAGCTCAGGCTGGCTGAGACCTCTGGGGCTGAGGCCTCATGATTCCCCCTTTTTGAGCCACCAGTTTTCCAGAGTCCAGGGCAAGGCCAATATGCACACTTTTTAGGATCTCAACTCAGAGGTCCTCTCTTCTAGACAGGGATGGAGCCTGAATACAGCCCTGCCTGGAGTTGCCCATCTCCAGGGTGCCTGCATGCTCCCAGGCTGCCCTCCCAATCTGAGCACTGGGCAGAACCGGCCCTGGCCTCACACCTCGGCACCTCCCAGAGCCACACCCCCCAACCCACCCCCGCCATGCATGTCTCTGATGTGGCAAGATAAAGTGAAACGAGGCACAGCCCTGAGCCCTCTGGCATCCTCTTCTGGGCTCTCCCCAACCCCTGTGACGGAACGTGGGTCCCCATTCAGCACCCAGGGTAAGAGTTGGTGCCACTTGCTGAATCAGAGATTAGCCCCTTCCCTACACAGAGAAGCCGGGCCAGGCCAGTGGCCTTCTGCCTAATCTGACACCCCATCCTTTCCAGAGAAAGTAACCAAAATACTGTGAGACAGCTTTCACAACTCAGCCACCATCTGGCACCGCCCCCCCAGCCCTGTCCTTCCAGCCCTGTCCTTCAGGACCCCGGTACAAAAAGGCTCCACTGCAGCCTAACCGAGTCCTCCTAGGGCCCCCAGCACGCCCACATCTGTGCCCAGTGTAGAGTCCCTCTGGCCTTGGCTCCATTTCCCCCCATCACTGTCCATCCATCCTGGCTATCAAGGTTCACCTCCCACATGGAACCTGCCCCTCCCTGCTGCCTTCACCCCCTTCAGCCATCCCTTCCCTGGTTTCCAGGACCCTCTTCCCAGGTGCTCCTCCCACACTTTGGCCCCTCTTTTTCAAGGGCTCCTTTTTCTCTCCTTCCTTCAAAGGTGAGTGTTTCCTGGTTCTGCCCTCACCCTTGACTCTCCCCACCCCACACAGTCATCTTGGGTGACACCACTCACTTTTGTGGCTTCCATGACTCCCAAATCCATATCTACAGCTGAAGTCTCTCCCGAGCACTAAGGCCTCAATGTGAATATCCCACAGTATCAGGAGGTACTTTGTTCAAACCTGAGTCCAGGTTCCCTTCAAACCATTCAGTAACAACACTGCCGTCCAGCCAGAATGCTGGGCACCAGCTGAGACCCCTCCAGTCTATCACAGCCCCAACACTTCCTGGCTCCATCCACCTTGCCCCGTGTCCAGAGCTCCCACCCCGATCCAAGCCACCAGGGCATTCTCCTGCTGGTGACTGCCATGAGACCTTCCCTCTTAGAGTTCTATGACCCCCCAATCCACTTTCCACACAGCAACCAGAGGGGATCATTCAAAAGAGCATGTAATCATGTCGCATCCCTGTTTAAAAGACTTCAATGGCTCAACCCTTAGCTTAGCCCCAAGGCCCTCCAGGATGGGGACCCAGGACCTACCTTGCAGCCTCATCTGCTGCAACATGAAATCAGCACAGTGTTTTCTGATTGCCGCCTCCAGGTATTGGCACATGCTATCTTCCCAGGCCTTTCTCCTGCTTTGTCACCTGGGTGATACTGCCCTTCATGCAAGACTCAACACAGAACTAGGAGGGAAGCCTTGCCTGTCCCCCCAGCATAATTCCAGACTCTTAAACCTGTCTGTCTTCATCACAGCCTGCAACTGGTTGCTGGTCAGTAGCCCCTGTGGAGCACATGGGGAGCACTCCAGACTCCCATCCAGGGCTGTAGATATCCGGGGTGGAGGGTGGGGTGCAAATCCAACCTTACCTGTCTTTGAGGGCCGGTGGGATCCGACTCTCTCCGTCGAGGGCGAGGTCCCGAGTGCAGGGGTGAGTGGAAAGGGCTGCCAGGTGTGGGGGGCTGCGATGTCTCTGACCGGCCATCGGCCTGACTCAGCTGAGGTTGTGGGGGCTGGAACGGCGTCTGCCGTGGGTCCTCCTCAGCCAGCATCTGCATGCTGCGCCCCCGGGGCCGGACAGCGGGCTCCAGCCCTGGCCGCCGCCGCTCCTCGCCCTCCTCAGGCAGCGGCCGCAGCTCCTCGGGTTCCTCGTCCGTGGTGCCTGATGTGCTGGGCTCGGCCCCGGGGGGGAAGTCCTTGAGCTCTGTCTCCTTGTCAATGATGACCCACTCCTTGCTGTCGAAGTCCTCCTCCTCAGCTAGTGGCACCGAGCGGAAGGCGTTGCTCAGGGCCTCCTGCTCCACGGAGGCTGACACATCCATGCGGCCGCTGGCCTGCCGGTCAGCCTGGCCAGTGTCCACTGACAGCATCTGGGCCGGCTGTGAGGAGCAGGCCTGGCGTGAGGGTGAGCCGGGCAGATCCATACGTGACCTGCAAAGCCATTCCAGGTGGGGCTCAGGGACCAGCCTCGCTGGATGCCCAAGGACCCCAGGCAGGGTGACCACCACACCTGGACCCTCCTGACCATGGTACCTCTCCCACCCTGGAAGAGACCCAGTCACCTTCTCAGTTGTCCCCCTTCACCCCTGATCCCTGTAAAGATCTCATTCATTCATTTATTCATTCATATATTCATTCGATACATTTTTGAATGCTTACTGTATTTCCAGAATATAAACACACAGGAAATAAAATCTGGTTCCTGTGCTCAAGGAATGCCCTCCTCCAGACCACACCAGGGAAAGTTATCTTGCTAAAGCCAACTTCCTGTTTGCCTGTCCAGTGCTCACACCCCATTAGGAGCTCCTTCCATCCAGGGCAAACCCCCACCCCACCTGCCCTTGAGTTTGCAGATGGTTTTTCTAGCCTCTTCTACTACCACACAGCCCTATCTGACTGGTTTTGCAACCTTCAAACTCCAGTGGCTCCTTGCTCCAAGGACAAAGTCCACATTTCTTAATTTGGCATTCAAGGTCCTTGGTTGCCAAACCACAGCCCTGATTTCCCATTCCCTAACCAGACCCATCTGAGATTTACATGCTTTCCTCAAATCGCCCATGCACTCACATCCATGCCTTTGCACATACTATTCCCTCCGCAAAGCCTGTCTACCCTTTGCTGTCCATCCAGCTCAGATGTCACCTCCTGTAGGTGGCCTTTCCATTCTCCACATGGGTTAGTTTGCCTTTTGGGGTTCCCTGTGCTCCCTCTTATCGCGGAGCAGAGCAAGAGTATTTCCATATCTGCTTCCCCAGGGGCTGTGAGCTCTGCTTGGCAGGGAAGTGGCCCATCTGGGGCACAGATCCTGCCTTGGGACATCTCTTTCATTGTTATCTTAAACTCTACTGTGGATCTTGCATTACCTCCAGAGGTTGTCAACCAGGGGTGTACTGGCCCCAGTGTAAGGAAGACACAAGTCACTACAAAAGGAAGAACTGCCCTTTCCCGAAAGCCTGGGGAGCCCCACTGAGAACCACGAAGGCTGAGCTCCTCTCCGTGTGCACACCCACACACTCGGCATGTGGTGTCTCCCCCAGCACCGGGGCCTGTGAGAGGAAGCGGTGAAGATCTAAGGCCACCTGTGGGGCTTGCTCGACATACTGCCACCCCAGCCTACATGGGACCTGCCAACTCTGACCCTACACAATATATTTATTGATTTGTTAATAAGGTTTCAAATAAAAATACTCCTGAAGGAGGCCACTCAGGGTCTGACTTGTATGCTCCCATGTAAATGGCTGGTATCACTTCCTTTCCTCAAAGGTCTGTTTTGATGGACATAAAGAAGAGAAAGGGCACCGATGGGAGAGAGGGCCTGAAGATCAGGAGTGAAGAGGGGAGTGGGAAGGAGGTGCAGAGTCCACATCCCCCCTGCTTCATACTCCCCCCTTGCCCCAGAGTACCCCCTAACCCGTCTGCCCCACCCACACGATCCTGAAAATCATCAGAAAGTTCTCTCCTCAGCTCTCTCTTTTACCCACCATCCCCGAAACAAGGGTTCGCTTTGAGCCAAACCCGTTTGCTTCCCAGGGCTGTCTTTGTTCAGGGCATTTCCCACCTCTCTTCTCCACTCATAGCCCTTCCAAGCTGCCCTCCTTCAGGTCTCCCTGTTTCCAGAACCCTCTAGGCTACCATAGGTGATAATGTAGTCCAACCTGTGTGAGTGTGTGTGAGAGTGAGTGTGAAAGGCGTCAGCTCCCTGAAGACAAGGCTCACACCATCCCTCTGTCCTGGGGTCACCACAGGGACTGGGACAGGGCTCCCCTGTCAGAGGAGGCTCCATGCTTCACAGAAGCACTGTGTCCCGTTCCAGAGGCGGAGTGTAGTTTGGGACAGAATCCAGAAGAGGGGCCGTGGCTGATGTGGGGCATGAAGAACCACACAGGCTGGCCATGGAAAGGACTTCTCCCCCAGAGTGGGGCCTTGGGAAGACTCCCTTCCTGGTGCAGAGATGGCCTCAGTCCTTCAGTGGAGCGAAGCCCAGCCTAGGGACATCTTTCTTCCACTGGTGGGTCCTACCCACCAGACCTGGCCCTGGTTCCTGCTAGCCATTGGCCACCCAAGGCTCATCTTAGCTTTAAACTCTCCAACACTCACTTCCAGCAACCAGCACCCCCTCCTGACATTCAGATCCCTGAGCCCTGACCCCTAAAACATGGTCTGTCCCCTCTCAAGCTGAGCACTCCCTGAATCCCTCTCTGTCAGGCCCCTCCCCAGAGGGTGAAGGGAACCTAGTCAGCTCCCTCAGACATCTGTAATTAATCTCTAAAGAAAGAGGTTCTGGAAGGACATCCACCTGCTAACTCACTCCTCACCTCTTCCTGAGCCTGGTGACCCAGCCTACCCCTCCTGTGGCCCACTCCCCCTTCCACATCCCTTTGTGGCACAAGGTAGGACTTCCTCCGCAAACCCCGTCCCCTCTCCAGGCTCCATCACTGCCTCTGCCCCATCTGACCTTTCCTCCAGACCAGCCATGTGAAGGTAGAAGGGACCAGGGGGCCCTTGCCCATCCCTTGGCCCCAGACCCACCTCCTCTCATGTAGTTCCACCCGCCCATCAGCAGTGGACAGCCTTTCTGACTCAGGGCTGTTGACCCGCCGGTAGCGCAGAGAACGGACTGGGGTGGTCGGTGAGTCTGGTGGGGCACGCACTGGGGAGCTGGGGACCCCCACACCTCGGTTCTGTTCCTCTTCCACCACGCAGGGGGTCTGCAGGAGAGGGGAGTTTCATGAGTGGCTCAGGTGGTTTTTTCAGGGTGAAGAAGACAAGGGGAAGTGGAGCACAAGAGTGCTGGTGATCCTGACATGGGGCAAGGCTGTGGAGCCAGGACAAGCAGGCTTGGAGCTGGGGAGAGGGTGCTCAGGGGGATAGAGGAGGGGCCCTCGGGGTGGGAAGCCACCCATGTCCTCTTCCCTGGCTGCAGTTACTTTGCCGATGTTGATCCGGAGTTTGTTCCGGTTGACATCTGTCTCCTCCCAGACTTCTGCCTCAGGACCCCCAGGATGGGGGGCAAGGTGGAGGCCAGGTCCCAGTCCCTCAGGAGGCCGCCCAGGCAGAATTGGGGGTGCATTCTCCTGGTCACTCAGGTGCTCGCCCTGCAGCACGTCCTCAGTGTTCTCCCGGAGCAGGTCTCCAGGCACCGGTGTCACGTTGACCACCCTGGAGAGTCCAGGAGGGGACAATGGGCAAGGCTGGCAGAGGTGCCTTCCAGCCCAGGCCCTGGAGACCACTGCCACCAGTGGGTATGGGCACGGGGGGTGGGGGGGGCGCCCAGCAGGGGAGGGGGTATCCCTAAGCTCATCGACACACCAGCTCATAAAACCTCTGAGACAAGACTATCCTCAGGTTGGCAGAGGGTTGTAAGAAGATGTGGCTGCTGAGATGAGCATACACCCCCAATCCTTCCAGGCCCTGCCAGGTTTCCACTGCAGCTCACTGGCTGACTTCCTGTGTTCCAGGAATGGGTCTAAGGAGAAGAATCACTTTGGAATTCCTAGAGCAATGTCTTTATAGAACTGAGTACCATAAGGTGCTGACAAGTCCTGTTGAGTCTCCTTCCCAAATGTGTACGTAGGGCCCCTGCCCATGTCTCTCTCTGGCTTGCTCCTGGGGTGGGTGGGAAGCCCCTTCTCACGCTGGCCACCTCTGTCCTTGTACTTGTCACATGGTTCTAACATTGCTGACCCATGGGTTACAAATACCCTAGACTCAACTGAGAGCACTTGGAGGGCAGACACTGCACATTTCTCTCTATGCCTCAGTGCTGAGGCTCAAGACATATTCACTAAATGAACACACTTGAACATGGAAAAATAAGAAACGGTGGGGCTCAGGCAATTTCACTCAGGGCTTCCCAATGCCCACTAAGGTCAACACCTCCAAATGAGGACCCCATTCCAAGCCCAGACTGAGAGTGCAGATGTAGAACTTCCTGGGGTTTCAGAACTCCACTGCAGAACACCATGAATAGGAGAGATGCCAGAGGCCGAGAGGGCTGGATTCTAGGGTGACAGCGCCAGGCAGAGGCCATATGGTCGCCCCCCAACCCCCATCCCGGGACTCACCCGAACATGGCTGCCGTCTGCCGAGTGTTCTGCTGGGGCGGGGTAGAGGTGCTCGCGGACAGGAGGGCATCGGTGCCCGCCTTCTCCCAGTCAAAGGCCTCGTTCTCAGCAATGCCCCGTTCCTTCATGCTGTTCTCAAACACTGACATGATCAACTGCAGGGGGCGAGGGTGTGGGAGGACAGAGAGGTGACCCTGGGGCTAGCCAGGAGGAGGGGGCAGTTGCTGGGACTGCAGGAGGAAGAGAGGGGCCGTCCAGGACAAGGGTGGGCCAAGAGGAGGCATTGGAAGGAGAAGGGCACATTGATTTTAAATGAAAACATGCACACAAGATGCAAATCAGCATGCAAATTATCTTCTTGGTTAAGCCTCGCTGGCTGGACATAAGCCCCCTGATGACCGTCCTCAGATTCCTTTGCCATTTTCACCATCTCAGCAGAAGCAACAGTAGCCGGAACCACTGGTAGTTTCCCAAACCCACCACACGGGGTCATGGGTGTGTGCAGGCAGCCTCCTCTGCCTGCAGTGCCTTTCCCACTCAGCTTCCATCCTCTCTGAAGCCTCCCCTGACCCCCACCCGGCTGGACACACTGCATGACCCTGAACTGTTCACACATCTCCCTGCCAACTCTTCACCTCTAGCAGCCAGCATGGGGCCCAGCACAGGGTGTGCTCTCAGCTGTTTGGTCTGGGGAACCCCACAAGGCTGAGCTAAGAATGGGGGCGGGGGGCATGGCCTCATTCCGCCCAAGTGAGGCATCTCTGCCAGCAACCAGGGTTCTGTGCTCAGAAGGTGATGGCATTTGTAGACCCTCTGAAGACCCCAGACCATTCCACTCGGACTTGGTTCTCTCCAGAACACAGGGCAGGTTCTCTCTGTTGCAGGACCCACTTCACTGAGTGCCCTCTGTGTACCCGACACTGCTCTCCATGGTGGCACACAGAGGATCCCGGGCAGAACACTGCTGACATTTCCCCCACTCTTGGATCAGGGTCAACGAGTCCCATAGGGTGTAGGGATGGCACCTTGGAAAGAGCACTGGACTTGGAGTCACAAGATGTGCCTGAGCCCAGCCCTGCTCCTAACGAGGCTATCAGGCCTCAGTTTCCTCATCTATGACATGGGTACAGTTATCCCACTTGGACTCCTGTGGAGTTCTGGTGTAAAGTACTTGAAAGCACTGGCTTAATGAATTGTCAAATGCTAAAATAATAATATAAGGAACACACAGTTATCACCAAAGGCTTGTTTTGAAGCTTAAATGAATTAATGCATGAAAAGCACTGAAAACAGGGTAAGCTCTTGATAAATCTTAACTATGCCTACTGTTTATAAGAGTGCAAAACAGTTTTTTTCGTGCAGTTGGAAGACGAGGGGGAGATGGTCAGGGCCAAGCCGGCAGGGACGAAGGGCCTCGGCAGGAGGGTGTTGCTGGTGACGGTCGCCCACAGAGAGGTATCCGGGGATGCAGGCGGGTGGCAGGCTCCCACCTGGTAATCAGGCTTGGTGAAGTAGTCAAGGCTGGCGATGTGGTCCAGGAAAAGGTGGAACTCGGAGGGCATGTGCTTCAGTAGCATCCGGTGCTCATACTTCTCCTTGATCATCCCTACCTGCTCCTAGAGGCAAGAGGCACAGGTCGGTGAAGCCCCAGCTGCCCCAAAGCCCCACCCACCTCTTCAGACCCAGTTGCACAGAGCTCACTTTGTCCTTGATCTTCCTCCAGGGCAGCTGGCCCACTGCAAACTCCACCAACATGTAGAAGAGGGACCACAGGTCATCGTGGCGGCCCATCTCCTGAGGATGGGGGAATAGGGGTCACCCACAGCTCTCAGGTCCTTCCCTGGGAGCAGGGGGCTGACCCTTCAATGAGGTATATCAATCAAGGAGGCCTGGCACCCAAGCTTCTACTGGCAGAGCTGAGGTCTCTCTAAAGCCATGGCTCCCTCTCTGGCCCACCAGCATACATAGAATCCGAGCCAAAACTTCTGTGTGTGCTTTCTCACCTCACAGAGATTTGCTTTGGGAAAAGAGATCTCCAAAAACAAAAAAGAAGGGGAAGTCAAGGGCAGAGTCTTCCAACTGGGGCCTGTGGGGCGGCAGCTTCTGGCCCCTGCTCCACCTTCTCTCCCCACCTCCAGAGCTGCCCACCTACCCTCTCCCTCAGCAGAATACTCCAACCCTGACCTGTGCCTTTCCTGCCCCCAAATCCCTCAGTCCTGGCCCTGCCACTCACCCGGTTCTTGTGGGCATTGACTGAGGCATATCGAACAGTCCCTCGAAACCCGGCCACATTCCGAGGCTGCAGAGGAGAGAACAACACTGGCAACCTCACCTGCTGCCCCTGCCCCTGTCCACACTCCAAGCCTGCTTACCAAGCCTACCTCTGCCTACTTTAACCCTGACTGCCTCCCTGAGGCACCTCCCCACCCCCACCATGTTGGCCTGGTCAGGAACAAACCTGACACAGCAACCCAGTCCTAAACATGCCTCCTGTCCCTGCATCCATCCTCGACCAGAGTGGGCAGACAGGTCACAGACTGAATATGGCATCCATGGAGAGGCCAGGCCAAGGGAGAGAGGGGACAGGCTGAGTGTGGGCAGAGGTGGGTACTACTGATACCAAACACAAGTCAGGCCAGTTCAGGCAGCTGTGGGAAAACCTGGTGAAGGGTCCCCAGGAGGCTAGGACTCCTGTGCACAGAGGTACTCACGGGCCGAACGTCCCCCGTGGTGTTGGTGTACTGCCTGGCCAGCCCGAAGTCCAGCATGTAGCACTTCCGGTAGGTAGACGGCAGCCTGCCCATGGCAAAGTTTGACTGCAGGGAGATGGCAGCTATGAGGCCGAGCTGCAACCCTACCTGGCTCACCTCAAGGGCACCAAGAAACAGGGTGAGGAATTCTCAGCCCACACACTCACAAAAAGGTAAAACAACAGCCTATGGAGCTGTTCAGGGCACCTCATCTGAGGGGCAGGTGAGATTATCCTCATTTTATTTTATTTTATTTATTTTTAAAAGACTTTATTTACTATTTTTAGAGAGAGGGGAGGGAGAGAGGGAGAGAAACATCAATATATGGTTGCCTTTCACCTGCCTCCAGCTATAGACCTGGCTGGAGACCTGGCTTACAACCTGGTAATGTGCCCTGGCATATTCCTGGGGAATCGAACCATCAACTTTTGGGTTCGCAGGCCGGCGCCTTGTCCACTGGGCTACCAGCCAGGGCTGATCCTCATTTTAGAGAGGAGGAAACTGAAGGTCAAAGAGGTTAGGGGGCTTCTCCAAGATCACACAGCAACTGGTAACACAGCTGACAGTTGAAACAAGGTCTGTCTGGCTCTAAATCTTTGGGACTCCCCAGCAGGGCAGTGGGGCTTAGTCTAAGGCAGCAGGATGCCTCCATTGTTCTTGCTGTGTGACCTTGGGCCATTCAGTGAACCTCTCTGGGCCGTAGTTTTTACCCCTTAAGACTGGTATTTTTTTCCAGCCAAGATTCAAGATGTCACAAAATTAGTTATTTAAAATTCCTTACAAAGCCCCTGCCCCTAGACCCCTCTCCTCAGTCCCTTGTACTTCCCCCATCCCTGCACCTTTCTAGGTTGAAAGGACTATTCAGGTTGGGGAGGGAAAGGAGAGAAAAGAAGTACAGGAGAGGCATGGGCATGGCCAAGGGGTGAACAGAGGCTCCTACAAGGCAAGTGAGAGGTGTGGGGGTGGGGGATGCTTGGGAGTGCAGTGGAGCAGCCCTCACCGGCTTGATATCTCGATGCAGGAAGCCCACAGAGTGGATGGCCTCAATGGACTCCAGGATCTGCTTGCCCAGACGCAGCGTGGTGCTCAGCGTGAAGGTGCCTCGAGGCTGACTGCGACGCAGGTCAGCCAAGTTCCGGCCCTGGGGGTGGGAGTGAGGTAACCCTGCTTAGCATCCATCCCAGCCACCACCACTGTGACAGTCTGCCCAGCTTCACCCCCAAAGGCCTGTGCTGACTCCCCACTCCTCCCAGGGTCACAGCCGTCCTTCCCCACTCTCCACAGCAGGAGTTGCACTCAAGTTCTTGGGTGAGACTGGAGGGAGGACAGGCCACAGGGACTCACCTGAAGCTGCATTACCACGTAGTTAAACTTCTCATTCCGGCCACAGCCAATGAACCGGCACACATGGTCTTTCCCTGAGGGGCACAGACAGGGGTCTCCCAACTCCTGCTCCTTCTCCCTCACATCCAGTTCTAAGGTGGGTTCCTGGTGCACTCTGGACTCCGGGTCCCCAGGCCCAAGAACACTTTGCCTACCACCCCCACCCCCACCCCTGCCGTTAGCCCCATCATTGCTCTTAGACTCTGGTCCCATCTCACCTCATCCATCATCTCATCCACTCTTAGCCCCTTCCCTGCTCCCCATCTTCTTATCCCATCATCTGGCTCCAGCACCTTTTCCCTCCCACCCTCCCACCCTCCTGCCCTAGGCCCAAACCTTGCAGCTTTTTTAGCACAGCCACCTCCATCTTGAGGACCTGCTTGGGCTGCTGGGCTGACTCCACCTTGAGGGCCACGTTCTCTCTGGTCAGCAGGTCCATGGCCTCGTAGATCTCACCAAAGCCCCCGCCCCCAATCTTTTTCAGCTACAGAGAAAGAGGAAATAGGAGACACAGGGATCACACTGAGCAGCTCTTCATCCCACCTGGTCGTATTCTTCCCTAATGGGGGCAGAGGCCACCTTTCAAGGGGAGAACCTCATGTCTCCCTTTGTTGCCCCGCCCACCAGGGCCCCCATCTTCTTTGTTAGTGCTGGAGACAGAGAGCTCAGCCCTGGGTGGACACACACATACACACAGAGCCAGATGTTAGAGTGAACAAAGGGAAATGGTATGAAACATGTGGCTTCATACAGACATGGAGACAGAGTTATACAGGGCCCTGAAGAGATAATAAGCTATCGTGAATCTTTTTTTCTCTAGAACAATAAACATCATGCTCTTCCCAATCACCTGCCTAGACCGAGCAATGTCCAGAAGGAAAACCAACTTCCAAAGTCTCCCAGCTTCAGGGTGGATTCCCCAGGAAGGGGTTGGCAAAGTCCTAAAAGGTGTCACTGAAGTGCATGGAGGGGGTAGTCTTTGGGGACGGAGACTCAGGAAAAGGTGCTCATTGCCCATACCTGCTACCGAAGCTCACATCACTCCCTAGACCCCTCGTCAGGTGCCCCAAACCAAGGTGAGCCTCCTCTTTGGGTAGGGGACACTGGGAGAATGTGGGAATGGAGGCTTGGAGAGAATACGTTTGCTCCCAGGGGCAGTGCACTGGAGATCTAAGCCTCTAGGTCCTCCTCCTCTAGCACCCCGGGGCAGGCAGCGAGCAAAGACAGAGAGAACTGTGATGGGGGAAGAATCAGCAAGGGGAGATCAGCAAAGTGGAGTTACAGGAGGGATGGAAGTCATGTTAAGTCAGAGGCCCAGGGGTCTTGGAGAATGAGGGTGCTGCTGGCAACGAAGGGGGAAAGGGAGAAGGTACTGGGTTCTGAGTTGGGACTCCTTTGATGTACAGCTCAATTCTTGCTTTCTCAGGGAGCCTGCCGCTCCTGGGTGGCCTGCCCTCCAAGCCCTCCCTTGTGTCCTGCTGACTTGTAACTTGTCAGCCACAGTTGGTCTTGTTAATGATTGGATGGAGGGTTTTCTGAGCAGCAGGCCTGTAACTGGCTCCCAGTCTCCTGCATGTCCGAGCCCTCCCTTAGCATTTATTCAGCACTCGGATGCCCAGTAAGCTTAGAATAGTGGTTGAAATATGGAGATGAAGGGAAGGAGGAGGCAGGGCAGAGCTGAGGACGGGAGTATCCAGCAGGTGGCAACTGAAACCACTCTGGAAAGAGAAGACTCTTGTGTCCAGGAGGGATACAGGGAAAGAGGGAGGGGGAAGAACAGTAAGAAACCGATGTCCCCCTCTACTTGAGACCAAAGTTGAAGGTCAGACTTCCAGAAGAATTTCAGAACCAGGAGGGGACAGACACAGACTCGGAGGAAGTAATGACATGACGGCACATCTTCCTCTGGGGACCTTTAAACTCAGGGGGTACTTTAAGTATCTTCTGACTTCCTTTCTGGTTTGCTGTGTGTGAGCTCGGAGGACAGGGCAAGGGGGGAGGGAATAGCAACCACATTTGGTACTGAGGTCAAGACTCACAGATATCATCTTGGCTCATCCCCAAAGGCTCCCAACAACACAGGTGAAGAAAGTCATAGGAGTTGAAATTTTTTAAAGAAGAAAAATTGAGGCACAGAGTTAAGAACCTTGCCCCAGGTCACACGGCTAGTAAATAGTAAAGCCAGGTCATTTAAACCCAGGCAACCTGAGGCAGAACCCACACTCTGAACAACAATGTTAATAGAACAGTTTGATCACACGGAGATTAAATGTCAGGGCTGAGATTTAAGCTCAGCTCTACTAGACTCCAAAATCCTTGCTGGGGATGGTAAGGAGGGCTCAGGGCAGCCAGTGCATTTCTGACACCTGCTCCCCAGTTTCCCAGAGTGCCCAGGGGTATTTCTCTACCACCTTCATTTCCAAACAAAGCCTATTTTCCTTCCTTAGTCCCCTTTTTACCCCCCACCTACCCTTAATACAACCTCCCTGAGGTGAAGAGCTGGACATCTGCACCCACCCACTCACCTAACACCCCTCCCCCCTGGACTCATCCATGGGCCACAGCAGGCACAGAGACTAGGGCCATAATACTTTTAGGAGGCAATGAAAATGGCTCCATTTCTTAAAATCAGGAGAAAAAAATTAACTTTTAGGTCAAAAATTTTAATACATAATATTAATTTATTCTTCTTTACACCAATGCAGTCATAAAATAAAAATTTTAGTACTTTATTATTGAGGAAAGGGCCCAAGGAGGAGAAGTGCCCAGGGCCCATGAAAGTCATAATGCAGCCCTGCCACAGCCCGGACCCTATTCATGACCGCATCCGCTGTCGAAGGGCCTCCCATACTGGAGAAGAAACATGACATAATAGGACAGGCATTCATTTATGAAAAAGGAAGCTGGTTTTCTGGCCCAGCTCTGGGTGACCTGGGGTGAGTTTCTTAAATTTTCTGAGGCTCTATTGTTCCTACCCTGTAAAATGAGAGAATTGGACTAGAATTGGTCACAAAGACTCCATCAGCTCTATGGTCCTGATTCTTCGATGGGCTAATTCTTGGAAAGATGACTATTGACATATCTGGTTCTACCTACCAGTCATGGTAACTTGGCAATTAACTAATCTCTGTGCCTGAAATGGGGCTAACAGTATCTACATTAATTTTTTTACAGCAGCTGACAATAGTTAAGTGCTCAAAACAAATGTTAATTTTCTGTTGCTATTGTTAGTCTAACTCTGAGAAGCCTGCCTCAAGAAGAAGAAAATGTTATTATTTTTAAATACTCCACCTGCTGCCACTGAACCTCATCTTCTCCTGGCTACAGCCCTTCTCTGGGCAACTTGTTCTTGGTTCCTGAATTCTGCCTCATGTCTCTGTTCCATCCCTCATGGGTAGACGGCTGAGTGGAAGCATCTGGCACCCCACCATCTCTAGTTCTTAAGGGGGTGGGGAGTGTAAAGAGAGGTAAGCAAAGATTGCATGTATATGGGCCCATTCCCCAACTTCCACTTGTCATTTCTCTTCCCACTCATCTCCCACTTCCTCCCTCAAAAACACAAGAAAGTTCCAACCTAAACTCATGAATACCATCTTCTTCTCGCCTCATCGTGCAAACGTCCTTCTTCCTCCAGGATGCCCATACCAGAAGCTCCAAAACACCCCTCACATTATCACTTGAGCTCTGCCTGCTGTCCTCCATCTCACTATCTGTAGAAAAACTGTCTTCCATGAAACCCATCCCTGGTGCCAAAAAGGCTGGGGATCACTACTTTTTTTTTTTCTTTTTCTTTTTCTGCATAATGTGTTCTTTTTATTTACCTTATTTTTTTTTTTTACTATGTCTTTTTTAAAATTTTATTGTTGTTGTATTACATCCATCCCCTTTTTGCTCCCCTCTGTCCCCCTCCCCACCCACCCATTCCCCCCAGGGATCACTGCTTTATCAGATCTTCATTTCATTGATTCCTGCCTTGGCTCCACCTTCCCTAATTTCTGTCTCCCTTTATTTTCCCCCTTAGGAAGTTCTCCTCTGGGAAATAGACAACTTCTGCTCTCAGCTCTCCAGCTTCTCCAGCGACACGGCGCACCCCCCCACCCCCACCCCCGCCTAAAAAACCCCACAAAATTTCTGACTATGCTGCCACCTTGGCCTCTATCCCTGGGCCTCTAAGGGACCTGCCCACCTGGGTGATTGTTGCCATGGAGACCCACCTGCGCTCAGGCCCACTCTCTTCTCACCCCCAATCCCCAATGAGCTGAGCATCTCCCTCCAACACACACACACACACACACACACACACACACACAAGCACGCAGGCTCAGTATACACCTGGCCTTGCCATGGTTCCTCTCTTCTTCCACAATGATAAGAGACAAGCAGAGAGTAGTTATGCAAGGGAAAGAAAGGGGATGGGACATGATTGATTCACAGTAGGTCCTGCTTCTCAGACACTGCCTTTCTCCTAACCCTCACATGTTCCCCTTCCATCCTGACCCAAACCCCCGAGGAGGCTCGGACTACAAATCCCAGCAGGCCCAGCAGCCTGAAGTCCTGGGCTGGAGGAGCAAGGCGCGCTGGGAGATGGAGTCGTGGCGTGTTGCACCTGCCGCTGCAACCAGTGAGAGGAGGAGGGTGGATGGAGAAGATGGAGTGCGGCTGCGGTGGGAGCAGTCCGCAGAGCGTCCTTCCCGGAACCCAAGCCTTTCCGTCCTCTGCTGCAGCGGAGGGACACATGCTCACTGGGTGCCCTTCTCCAAGGTCCGGCAGAGAAAGAGCCCCTTCCCCCACCTTCCTTTCTCCACCCACCCATCCCCGCCCCCAGCTGAGCATGCAACTCCATCTCCGACAACCAACCAGGAGCTGTTCCAGGCTGGAACCAACCAATGTGACCTAGCCGGGAAAGGGGCGAGAGGGGGCGGAGCTAGAGAGAGAGCACTGGGAGAAAGTGATTGTCCACAAGTGTATGCAAAAATAATAACATGCAAGCAGTATGCAAATGAGCTCAGTTCCCCATCAGGGTAGGTGTGCGGAAGGCACCAGTCTTTATTGGTCCCCAAGTCCCCTCCTCCCATCCTCCCCCGGCTCCTCCCTCTACCCCGCTGGGTCACTCACTCACCACCTTCCAGCGATCCTTGACCACGTAGTTGGCCGGCAGGATGTCGGCCTGCTCCCCTCCCCCACTCATGTTGGTTTCGTCCTTAAGAGCAGCCGCTAGGCACTGCATCCGCCAGCCGGAGGGAGGGGTGTCCGCTGGGCCTGCCCTGGGGGGGCCATCTACCTGGGGGAGTGGAGAGGGTCTCTGAATGGGGTGGGCCATGGAGCCAGGACCACCCTGCAGATATGATGAAGGGAAGCTTCATTCTAGCAGGCATCCTTCCCTGGCCCTCAAACAGATGCTCCAGGGGTTACTGGTGGAAGCACTGTGTAAGCACAGGAATGGAGGTCAGAGCAGAAGACAAATACTCTCCACAGGAAGGGAGATACAAACTACAAGCTGGAGATGTGAAAACCAGCAGCAGACATCGATGAAAAATGGAGAGGAAAATGATGTGTGAACAGTCTATGGGGAAAGGGTTCCCCAAAGAGACACATGCTAGCTAATGTGGGAGAGACTCTCTAACAAGGAGCACACTAGGCTGGGACCAACACTTACACTTGGGAGACCTAGCCCAAGAAGGGCCAGTCTGAGTGACTCAATCTATGGTCTTCGGCACCCATACCTTCCCTGGCACCCACACCTTCCCTGTGCCACAAAATGCCAGGGAGCTGTGCATCTGAAGCTTATGAAAAGGGAGAACTGCTGACAACCGTGTCCCTCGGACACACACATCAGAGGGACAGAGACCTGCTACCCAACCTTGGGAGATGTGATAACCAGGGAATAAAGAGATAGCCAATAGCCCCTCAAGAATGGTGCTGAATGAGGAGGAGGCAGCTGCTGAGGGGCACACCCATTCTCCAGAGTGAGCCCCAACCACTGCCTCCACCTGGGCTTGAGGAGCAAGGATGGGAGTGCTGAGGTGAACATAAGACAACGGACTCAAGACATGGCTTTTAGAGGAATAGCAGTTATATGGACACTTAGAGAGAGGCAGACTGAATTGGGACACATTGGGCACTGCAGGGAAGTGGGAACAGCTTATAGAAGGAGTGACAGGGAGCAGCAGGTCCGGGTGGGCATGGGGTGAGAGAGCCTCCAACCACACCTTTCTGTTGTCTGCTCAGGGACCAACAAGAAAGAACACAGCTCTTGTTGCATGAGGATAGGTTGAAGGTGGATACCAGGAAGAGTGTCCCAACTGTGAGGGTTGGGAGCCAGCCAGTGCTACTCAGAAAAATGCATGTGTCTACATGTGTATCCCTCTGTGTGTATATATGTCTTTGTGTGTCTGTCTACATGTATGTGTGTATCTTATGTGTGTATCTTTGTGTCTATGTCTGTACATCTGTGTCTGTGGGTGCTTATGTGTGTTTTTGTGTCTCAGTGTGTGATATGCATGTGTAGGTAGGAAGCCAGAAGATACAACTTTTTAAGATTTCTGCCAACCTACTACAGGTATAGAATGAGGATCTTTTCTTTCTTATTACACTTTTTGTAAGCTCACTGCACTGCCCTCATAATGACCCTGGAGAGTCACAGAAAGAAGTTACTCAGGCTGGGACATGGGGTGGAGGTGAGGGGAAGAACGCATCTAAGGTATCAATAGATAGTGTGGGAACTCCATACACCCATCTTGCCTTGGAATGGGATAATTCCCTAGGGCTCCTGTGTCTAGCCATTCTGATACAGGGGCAGCATGGAATGGTGAAGGCAGGAACACCTTCAACAGGTCCTGGTGTGCCATGAGGAACATTTGGAAAAGGGATCTCCATGGGGAAAGACCATGTCACCCTTTTTCTGTATCTCTTCAAGTGACTCAGCTGACTGTTTCCTCCAATCCACACAACTTCAGAGTATCAGGACTGTGAGGCTATCAAATAGGTCTCTGCCCTCCTCCCAAGTGACATATAGGGCAGGAATTTGCAGGGCAGGAGAGCAATGGTGGGATGAGTGGAGAGGTGGGGATTGAAGGAAGGTTCTGGAATATAGATGGAGGAAAAAGGTTGAGGACAAGATAAAAGAAGCAATTGAACCAGTAGGGAGGGAGCGTAAGGAATTGAACAGGATGACCTCTGGTGGACCTTCCAATACTATGATAGTGGATTCCATAGGTTGATGAGAAAAATTTAGGTCTTGCCCCCATTGGGCAAGCCAAGGAGGAACAGGTGAGATGAGAAAAGAAAAGTGGGGGCAGGAGGATAAATGAGGGTTCCCTGCTTCCCTCGCTTTCTGCCTCAGAGGACTACACTCAATCCAGACTAGGATCGGATGCCATGAACACCAGGAACGTGGCTACCCTACTACTGCCCCATGAGGACCTTCTGGGTATGTAGAGACACAGGTGTGTCGTGAGCGAGGGCTGGTGGAGGAGATCTTTGAGGACACATGTCAGAGAGTGCGTGCTTGAGAGCAAGGACTAATGATGGGGGGGGGTGGAGCAAGAGAGAAGGAAAGAAACATGTCAAAGTGGCTGGGAGATCTCATGGTATGTGAGTATAGGTGTGGACATGTAACTATGCAAGGTGTGAGCCAAGTACACGTGGGAAACCTGGGAGCCCAGGTAAGGAAGGGTAAAGACCTGTGAGGGTACCAGAAACAGGAAAAGATGTGTGGGAGGTGACAGAGGAAAATGAAAGGGACAAGGAGTGACAGGATCGGGGGAGGGGGCTGGGTAAGCTAGAGGCAGGTGAGGGACCAGGGCGGCAGAGCGGGAAGCCAGACCAAGGGGGTTTCTGGGCACAGGTGAAGGGGCGAGGTAGTTGGTGAGGAGGCTAGTGGGCGAAATGGAGGGGCTGAGGACAAGGGAGAGAGGTTGTGGAGAGAGCCGGGAGCCAACTGTCAGAGGTGACAGGAGAGTGAAGCCCTAGGGACCGGGAAGAGGTGAGAAGCGAGAAGCAAAGTCCGGGAGGGCAGGCGGGAGAGGGTGGTGGGCGCGGGGGCAGGGAGCGGTCCAGGCCTCGGATGCGGCCCAGGATGCCCAGGCCGGTGCCCCAGCCCCGCGGACGCGGCGGCAGCAGGGTGGGCGCTTGCGAAGGCTGCGCTGGGAGGGGAGCCAGGCCGAGGCCTGCCGGGCCCGTAGAAGGAGCCCCCACCCGACCCCCGCCCGCCCCGCCGCGCCTCACCTGCTGTGGGCCCGCTGCGGCTGACGCTGCGGCGGCGGCGGAGGCAGCGGCTTGGGGCGGCGCATCCCCCGGGGCCGCGGCGGGGTGGGGGCGGGGGCGCCTCAGAGCGGCGCTAGGCAGCCGACTCCCTCCGGCGGCGGCCTCCCGACCGGGACCATCCCGGCCCGGCACGGCCCGGCCCCGATCCTCCTCGGGCGACGGCGGCGGCGGCGGTGGCAGAGCGGGGAGCTGCCCACAATGCACTGCGCCGCCAGCATCAGCACCAGCCCTGACATCACCACCCCACCGCCCTGGCTCTTACATCACCGACCTTTCTCTGACATCACATTCTACTCTGCTCCTTTCTCCACTCCTGCAGCTTTAGGACTGTCTCGTGCGTGTGGTCCTGCTCTAGCTATTAGGATCTCCTCGCTGGTCTCAACCATTCACTTGATCCCCTCTCTCAGCAGAGTCCCATCACTCCTTACCTGTCCCCATAAGCCTCACCTGTCTCCATTACCCTTTTATCTTCTCCACTCCCAGCGTGTTTCTATAACTCCTCCCCTGTCCCATCAGCCTCAACTGATTCCCTGACTCCATCCTTCATGTTTCTGTTACTTTCCTCTAAACTCATTTCCCCTCACCTGCCATACATTCCCACCCCCGTTTCTAACACCATCCCTCACTTATAAGTCTCACCTCATCACATATACACTTTACCTCCTGGCTCAATCTCTCTCTCTCTCTCTCTCTCCCTCCCTCCCTTCCTCCCTCCCTCTCTCTCTCTCTTATTGTTTCTTACTGCTTACCAAATAGCTGCACACTCTTACTGTGACATTAAAAATTCTTCCCAACATAGTTCACAGAGGCTATTACAACTCTTCTGAATGATTAGATTGTTCAACATTCACTGAACATACTTCATAATTTCTCTCTCTCAGGTCCTTCCTTCCATCCTCATGCCTTTGATAAATGCATACTGAGCACTTTCAATAACAACAACAACAATAATAGCAGCAACTATGTACTCTTGTCGGTCACTATTTTCTGACTTTACACATATTAACTCATTTAATTCTCATAATAGCGCTATTGAATAGCAGTACTAATGTTGCACCTATTTTATAGATGAAGATACTAAGTTACAGAAATTTGAATAATTTGACTTACGTTACACAGCTAATAAATGTCAGAGCTTGGATTCAAACCTTAGCTCCAGAGTCCATTCTCCGCTGGAAGGGAGCATCACTGAGTCTGCAACAATAGTCAGAGGAGGCTTCTCAGAGGAGATGCAGTCCACTGTAATTTAAAGGATTAGAAGGAGTTTTCCAACCAACAAGTGGTACATGAGCAGAGGGTGAGAAATTTCTAGGCTGAGGGGGCAGCCTGAGGTGAGATGGAGATAGTCATATGCAAGATGAAGAGCCTTTTGTGCTGAGGAGGTTGGATTTTTTCTGCTTCATTTCTGAAAGTGTGGACAGTGTGGTGAGCCATTCAGATTCCCCTTCAGAATCTAGGCTGACTCCTTTCCTCTGGCCTAGGCAGATGCCTCATCCTAGATCATGCACCTTCCTCAGCATACCATATTAGATCAATGATCAATCTGCAAGTACAAGGTCTTCATCCCTTTTTCCCAACTTGAGATAGCTCTGAAGGATATTCATTTTGAAAACTCCCTATAGCATCAGATTCTACTGAGATTGCATCAGAGTTCAACTTCCTCTCTACCCAATACTGCTCTCTTCATGCCTTCAATGGTGTTGGTCCTCAGAGCACTCCCAATAAGCCTATTCTGCATCGTCATCTCTGTCTTAGAGGCAGTGCCCAGGGCAATCAGACCTTTAGACAGAAAATCATTGAAGAATTCTGAGCAGAGCTCTGATTAGGAGCTCACTAGGATAGAGCGTCCTCCTGATAAGCCAAGGTTGCAGGTTTGATCCCCAGTCAGGGCACATAGAAGAATTAACCAATGAATGCATAAATAAAGGGAACGACAAATCTTTCTCCCCCCTTTCATTCTCTGCCTCTCCTCTTCTTCCTCCTCCTCCTTCTCTTTAAAAATCAATTTTTAAAAAGAATTCTGAGCAGAAATAAGGCACAGTGTGATCAGAGTATTGGGTTAGAATTTTTTTCCATACATTAAAAAATGTTACTCTATTGCCTTCCAGCTTGCATTGTTTTTTTTCCTCTTTTTCTCTTTGTTAAAAATGATTTTATTTATTTTTAGAGAGAGGGGAAGGGAAGGAGAAAGAAAGGGAGGGAAACAGCGATGTGCAAGACATTCCCACTGGGGAATTGGTTGCCTCTCATATGCCCTCAACTGGGGACCTGGCCTGTGCCCTGATTGGGAATCCATCCGGCGACATTTTGGTCCACAGGCCAGCACTCAGTCCACTGAGCCACACCACACAGGGCTCGCTTGTGTTGTTTCTGATGAGAAATCTGAAATTATCCGTATGTTTGTTTCTCTCTATGTATTGTGGCTTTTTCTCTTTTGACTACTTTTCAGATTTTCTCTTTATCCCTGATCTTAAACTATTTCATTATGATGTGCCTTGCTGTAGTTTTGTTCATTTTTCCTTTTTTTAATTTTTTTTTTTTTTTTAAGACAGGGAATACTTTATTCAAATCCATCAGAGAAATGGGCTGGCTGGGTCTGTAACAAAGCATGTTTTAAAGCATAGGCCAGTAACTGTATGAGTATACACTGCTACATACAAATTAACTGATCAGACCCCACAACTTTTCAATGTTTGAAACACAATAAGCTTCCCTGTAAAAGCAGCACCATTGACATTTTCACCTTAGTATTCCTCTCCTTCTTCCTCACCCTCTCCTTCAACAGAATCCACACCAACCTCCTCATAATCCTTCTCTAGGGCAGCCATGTCCTCACGGGCCTCAGAAAACTCTCCTTCCTCCATGCCCTCACCCACGTACCAGTGCACAAAGGCACGCTTGGCGTACATCAGGTCAAATTTGTGGTCCAGGCGAGCCCAGGCCTCAGCAATAGCTGTGGTGTTGCTCAGCATGCACACAGCTCGCTGTACTTTGGCCAGGTCTCCACCAGGCACCACAGTGGGAGGCTGGTAATTAATGCCAACTTTGAAGCCAGTGGGGCACCAGTCCACAAACTGGATGGTACGCTTGGTCTTGATGGTGGCAATGGCAGCATTGA
>PVIW01009500.1:0-51551 GCA_004026585.1 Noctilio leporinus
AAAAAAAAAAAAAAAAAAAAAAAAAAAAAAAAAAAAAAAAAGGAGGAAGGAAGAATAGAATAAAGAAAGGGTTTAGGTGGCTGGGGAAGGGAGGAATACTTAGATTGAGGACTAGGAATGTGTTGTAGCCACAGAGTGAGTAGACTTTAATTGAAGAGCAGGGGGAGGGTCTTGGGTATTTAGGTGGATTGAGGTATGGGGGAGGATTAAGAAAAAGTGAGAAGTAACTTTTGCAAAGGATATGTTGGGGATTAATAGTTCATATTACTCTTGGTATAACTCAGGTGCTTGAGATTAGCAGCACTCCCTTTCCTGAGGCTGCCTGTTTTTCTTGGTCAGGGCTTTACAGTCTATAGTCTATATTCTAGCCTGTCTTGTTGCATGGCAGGGCCTCTGATTGTCACAGTCAGGGCTGATTCTGAGTGTCCGCCCCAAGGTAGGCTGGGCCTTCCACAGCCTGGCTGGGTTTTAGGGCTGCAGGTATTATGGAGCCTGCAGGCAGCCCCCTTCCACTCCTGGGGGAGGTTCCTGTCCCTGACGAGCACCCAGCACCCCTGCAGGGGAGCCAGCAACTTTGCAGGTCCCTGTGACGACTGGCCCCGCCCCTGCAGTTCCAAGAGGAGGCTGCCCCTGTCTGTCAACACTGTCTA
The DNA here is from genome assembly GCA_004026585.1 of Noctilio leporinus. Taxonomy (NCBI): domain Eukaryota; kingdom Metazoa; phylum Chordata; class Mammalia; order Chiroptera; family Noctilionidae; genus Noctilio; species Noctilio leporinus. The sequence goes on from PVIW01009500.1 coordinate 651, forward strand.
GGGTCCACCTACACTGTCCCACCCTTCAGGGGCAGGCACCACTCCTCCAAGCCAACCAGTTCTCTGAGGAGTCCTTTTCGAGGCCTTTGTGATGAGCCCCTCCCAGGCGTGGGCAGTGCGGCATTTTTCTCCGGCAATGGTGGATCAGTTGCCCCCACTACTTGTTCCCGGCTTGCTGGCTCACTGTTTGGAGTTTCCTTGGAGCCTGGGGGCCTGTGTGGTTGCACAGGGCTGGGCCAGCCCCTGCACAGGGGTTTCTAGCTGCTGTTTCCCTTGTGTCCCAGCAGCACCTTTTTAGTCCCTCTGGCCGCCCCAGCTGGTGCACTTCCCCACTGCTTTGCTCAGGCTTCCTGCAGGACTCTTCTCCTCTGCCTCTAGCCCCAGGAGGAGCCTCCTCTCCCTGTTGCCAGAGTGAGTCTCTCACACAGTCCCTCCCCTGCAAGATTTCAATTCCGCATTCCCTATGGTGTTTGCCCTCGCCGCCCGCACTTCACTGTTGAGACTTCCAGTCGCCAGGGAGCCCGGAGCTGGCCTCAGTCCAACGCTCCCCTCTGGGCAGAGCCGCCACTGCCCAGAGCCGACCTCGGCCCAACGGCTGGTCGTTTGGGAATGCCTCACCTACTGTCCTGCTGGCCTCCTCTGCCTCTGGGCTCTGCTCCCCTGTGTCCGAATGCTGCCCGTTCCAATTCCTAGGGTCCTGAAGACATCTCACGCTCCCTATCTTGTCCTCTAGCTGCTTTGGTACTTGAAAACACCATCAGCACTGCTCTCTACTGTCGCCATCTTAAAATCTTCTATGTCATTTTTAATGCTGATGTTGTTCTCGGTATGTTTCTTGTAACTTCCCTGGAATTTTTCATAGTTCCCCTGGAGTTGTTTGTAGTTTACTTTGAGGTGGATGAGCTCATTGAACTTCTCTATCATCATAATTTTAAATTCCATATCTAATAGTTTGCTTTCCTCTGTTTTAGTGATCTTTCTGCAGATTCTTCCTTTCTTTTTGGTGATGGATTGTTTCTTTTGCTCACCATTTTTAGGTTTCTCTTCTTGTTGGCTTTTTTCAGTTCCTATCTTTTTTTTTTTTTTTTTTTTTTTTTTTTTTTTTTTTTTTTTTTTTTTTTTTTTTTTTTTTTTTTTTTTTTTTTTTTTTTTTTTTTTTTTTTTTTTTTTTTTTTTTTTTTTTTTTTTTTTTTTTTTTTTTTTTTTTTCTTAATCTGACCCTTTGTTTTGTAGAGGTGCACTATTTTTACTTCATAGTTTCACGTCTGGTGATATCATAATCAGATCATTCCAGTCTGGGCCTAATCAGCCTTTTGGAGCCAACCAGAGACCACCTGTTTTAATCTGTTTCCCTTAGTTTTTAATTCAATTGATCTGTGCTCAGCTGTCCAGTGTAGGTACCATTGGGTAGTACTAATTAGCTATGTTGTAAACCAATCAATCTTTGATCAATGGTTGCCTTAGTCACCACCTGGCAAGGCCAGTTAATTATGTTGTCATTTAATTCGACTGTGATCAGCTGCCAGGCTACAGCATCACTAGACTGGATAGATTGTTTCAGTTGTAATGGTGTTGATCTGTGATCCACCACCAGGCTTAGATGCAGCTTGGTAGGACAGAAATATTCAGTTTTTCATCAATGAATCTGTTATTAGTGTGAGGCTCCGGCCCAGTGAACTCTGCAGAAAGCTTCAATTATAATCCAGGGGATCTGTGATCATCTACCAGACTCTGGTGCAGCTTGGTGAGACAGATTTAGTTGTAAATCAATGAATCTGTTGTCATCTGCCAGGCTCAGTTGCTGCTAGTATAGATGGAAATATTCAATTGTAATTCTATGGGTCTCTGATCAGCTGCCAGGCTAAGGGGCTACTGGGCTAGACTGAAAGATTCAATTATAATCCAATGATTTTATGATCAGCCACAAGGTTCCAGTGCCACTGGGTGGGACAGACTGTTTCAGTTGTAAATCAATAAATCTGTGCTGAGTCTCCAGGCCCAAGTCCCACTGGGAAGGCTGACCAACTCAGTGAAAACCAGTGAATTCAAGATCAGCCACCAGGCCCATACGCCACTGGGTGGGACTGACTGACTGACCCAGCTGTAAGTTAGTGTTTTTAATCAGCCACCAGGCCTGGGCTCTGCTGGGTGAGAAATGCCTCTTCAGGTGCAAACTATTATTATCTGTGCTCAGCTGCCAGGTTCAGATATGGCAGGGCGGGAGAGATTTATTCAGATGTAAATCAAAGAATTGTGATCAGGTGCCAGGCTCAGGCACCACTGTGTGGGGCAGATTGCTATCAGTGGGTGGGGCTATGAGGACCCCTCATATGGAAGCTGCTTGGTGTGGAGCAGTCCACTTGAGGTGTGGGCAGTGAGTCAGCACTGGGATCCCCACAGCTGCTTCTGCACTTCTCTCCTCCAAGCCCCAGCTGCAAACTCTCCCCATGTGTCTCCAGTACACTCTGCCCTCCCTACACTGGAGCCCAGGGTAAGTGGGTGTCAGTGTAATTTTGTTGTAGTCACCTTAGTAGTTCTCTCTCTTCAGAGTTCTCTCAGGCCAGCAAACTCCATGGCTTTCCGCCCATTTCAGCTAAATGCTGCTTTAATGTCTGCCATGTTGCTCTAGTCTGGGACACCCATCTGGGTGAACAGAACCCACCCTTCTCAGGTGGAGCCCCTGGCTCCATCCCTTTGGCTGCTGCCTCTGGTGGGGGCCAAGCCAACCCTCTTAAATTTCTGTAGTTCCTAACAGTCATGTTATGACGAGTCCTCTTCTGTTCTATCTGTGGTTATAAATGTCCTTTCCAGCTTGTATTCTATTGGTAATTTCAGATGATTTTTTCCCAATAAAGTTGTAATTTCAGATGGGACCTGAGGGGAGATTGGTGTAGCTCCACTTACTCCTCCGCCATCTTGGCCCCCCTCACTTTTAAAAAAAAATGTCTTCACTGGCACCATTTTCTTTTTTAATTAAATAAAATATGTCTTCATTGCCAAAAAGCAAAATGAAATAGAACACATAGAAAATTATGAAGAAAAGAAATGAAGATCATCTATACTCTTATCAAGTAACTATAACGAATGCTAGCATCTTATTCTCCCATTGTACATACTGTATACTTATTTTTTTAATATTGTATTTATTATTTTTAGAGAGAGGGCAAGGGAGAGGGGCAGAGAGGGAGATATCAAGCTTTCACCTGCCACCAGCAAGGGACCTGGCTGGAAACTTGGCTTGCAACCTAGTTATGTGCCCTGGCTGGGAATTGAACCAGTGATGTTTGAGTTCACAAGCCGGCACCTTATCCACTGTTCCACCATCCAGGGGCCAGAAATATATTTAAAGGTAGGTGAGCCAAGAGTAAAAGATGCTGAGACAAAGCTGAGGTAGAAGTGGGTCTCAAAGACAAGCATGTTAAGGAGAGTGGCCTTTTCCCGTCCAGCAATTCCTTTAGTCATTATGATTAATCACTTGTGGTTGATAATGACAGTTAAATAACCTACTTTGACTATCAAATAGGAAAATAATTCATCAGCTCAAGTTCATAAACCATTTCTTCTTATAAAGTACCAGAAGTACTTTATATAGCTACAAATCTCTTGATAATTTGGCACTATCCTCCATTAGGGATCCTGAGGAGTAACTAGGAAGTACAAAATGCAAAGCCCAAGTAATGAGTTGCATAGGCATGGGTTTGCAGGAATAGAAAGATTAATTTTTTTAGGTGTGTGGCTTTGATCCTCTCTGACTGGTTAGGAAAAATAGCCACTTGTTTGTTTGGGATATAATAATTACTTAATCTATTTGTTGTGAGTGAATTTAGATGGTCTGTGTGTGTGTTTAAATCCTCTGTATTAGAGTTTAGCCATGGTGTCTGATAACTCCCTCCAGCTATTCCAGGGAACTGAAAAGGAAAGTCAGTAATAATAATGTTAGGAAGATCCTGGTGTTGAGTCACTTTAGTTCTTTATATATTTTGGAGATCAAACCTCTGTCAGAGGTATCATTGGCAATTATGTTTTCCCATACAGTTGGTTCCCTTTGAATTTTGCTGGTGTTTTCTTTAGCTGAACAGAAATTTTTCAATTTGATATACTCCCATTTGTTGACTTGTTCTTTTATTTCCTTTGCTCTTGGTGAAGTATCAGTAAACATATTTCTGCATAGGATATCAAAAAGTTTACTGCCTATATTTTTCTCCAGGACCTTTATGGTGGCACTGCTTATGTTTAAATCCTTTATCCATGTTGAGTTTATTCTAGTGTATGGTGTAAGTTGGTGGTATAGTTTTTATCTTTCTGCATGTAGCTGTCCAGTTCTCCCAACACCACTTGTTGAAAAGAACTAATGCGACTCAACACCAGGGAGACAGACAGCACAATTAAACAATGGGCAAAGGACCTGAACAGATAACTCACTGAGGAAGATATAAAAAGGGCCCAGAGGCATATGAAAGAATGATCAATATCACTAGTCATCAGAGAGATGCAAATTAAAACCACAATAAGATACCACCTCACACCTGTCAGAATGGCAATCATCAACAAATCAACAAAAAAGTATTGGCTAGGATGTGGGGAAAAAGGAACCCTGGTGTCCTGTTGGTGGGAATGCAGGCTGGTTCAGCCACTGTGAAAAACAGTATGGGGTTTCCTTAAAAAATTGAAAATGGAACTGCCTTTTGATCCAGTGAGTCCACTACTTGGACTATACCCAAAGAATCCTAAAACACCAATTCATAAGAACCTATGTACACCTATGTTCATAGCAGCACTATTTACAATAGCTAAGTCCTGGAAACAGCCTAAGTGCCCATCAGTAGATGATTGGATCAAAAAACTTTGGTACATTTACACAATGGAATACTACACAGCAGAAAGAAAGAATGAACTCTTAACCTTTGCAACAACATGGATGGAACTAGAAAGTATTATGCTTAGTGAAATAAGCCAGTCAGTGAAGAACAAATACCATATGATCTCACCTATTACAGGACAATAATGAACAAAACTAACAAGAAGCAATACAGAACAAAATATATGAGTACAGTGAATAGGCCTTCAGTGGTCAGGGGGAATGGGTTTGGGGGGAGGAAGAGGCAGGGAAAGGGAGCAGTTTGGACAAGAACCTAGTATGAAGGAAAGATGGACATGAATAACAGGTGGGAATGACTTTGGGGGGCAATGGGTGGGTGGGGAGGGGGACAGAGGGGAGCAAAAAGGGGATGGATGTAATACAACAACAATAAAATTTTAAAAAAGTAAAAAGAAGATCCTGGGTTTACTATATTTTGATCGTCAGGATATCATAACTTCACTATAAGCTTTGGTTTAAAAATTGCATGAGAAGTAATTAGGCTTTAAAAAGCACTTAAAATAATAATTTATTCACCCAGTACACATTGCTCCTAAAAGCAAGTATCTAGAGATATCTGTATCCTGATATTTTGTGCCAGTATAATTATCTTCATGTTGTTATATGGGGTGTTAACTACCATATACTAACTTCATGTTTACTAACTTCATGTTAGTAAATGGGGTGAAAGATTAAAAGGACATTTTGGGACAAAGGAACAAATATTTATTATCTTATATAGTGATTATCAACCCTGGATCCACAATTAATATATTTTATATTATTTTAATACTCATGAAATATTCATGGTGTTTGGTGAATTGAGGTGAATAACTACAAAGAAAAACAACAAACAAACATGATTTTTCTGCCCTAATTGAGTTTATAGTATAATGTAAGGAAAAATAGGGATTAAATAAATCAGTGTGTAATCAATACTTGTAATAAGTAATATAAAGGAAAAATAACAAAGACTGAAAGGTAAGTGGGCCCTTATTTTATATTGGATCATTGGGGGAGATTTACTTGAGGCAAAGTAACATTTAGACTGGACTCGGAAGTTAACAAAATGTCATAACCAAGGGTAAGCAAAACAGTATTTCATAGGGATCAACATGTGTTGCCTTTGAGGCGCTGAAAATCCTTAGATGATTAGGAAACAAGAAGAACAATGTGGCAAAAGGAGATTAAAAATGTAGGCAAGGCCCAGATAACATAGTTCCTTATAAGGTTTTGGTATTAATCCTAGAATAGGAGGAAGATCCTCAGATCATTTTAAGTAGAGAAATTTTATATTCCTTTTGCCTTGCATTAAACAAAGTAAAAATTTTCCTATGGATGCTCCATAAAGAATAGTTGGAAGGATGCAGGGAGACAAATTAAGAGGCCATTATTATAGCATCTCAAAGATGATGGAGGTTTGGACCAGAGTGGTAGTAGTAGAGATAAAAAAATGTGGACAGATCAAGAGATACTATGGAGATAGAAATGACTGAACTTTTTCATGATGATTCCAAGGATTTTAGTTTTAATAATACAGTAGAGAGTAGAGCTATTAACTGAAGTGAGGCAGATTGAGAAGACATGATTTTTAAGGCAATATTCAAGAATTCTGTTTCTGCCATGTTTTATTTAAGATAGCTATTAGACACCCTAGAGGAGAGGTTGAGCAGGCAATTGGATATATGAGTCTGACATTCAGTGAGAAGCCTTGGATAGGGACATAAATTTTGGAGTTGTCTACATGTTATATAGAGTAAGATACAATGAAGTAATACACTGTGTGGGGAAACTGATGATTGCTATAGGAGATCAATGCAAACTGCAGCTCCTAGGCCCTATGTTACTTCATGTTTTTTCCAGAATTATGACAGTGTAAGAAAGCTATTTGTCAAGATTTTTCCAGGCCTCATCAAATTGTTAAGTATTAAGCATGATTTTTGTACCTGTATTTTTGCTGATGTGTACTGATGACATCCTACATTTAGCTGATATTTGAATTTCACAGAGCTAGAGGTATATAATTAACGCCACAATAAATAAATACAGTTACTATTTATTATATATTCTAGGTACCATATTAATCACTTTATATATATATATATATCTATATATATATATATATATATATATATATATAACCATCGTCACAGTCTCCAAAACTACAGGACCCAATTCATAGATAAACTTAGATTCAAGAAGTTACATGACTTGCCAAAGACCACACAGCAAGTATACATGTGTTTATACCCCTTTCCAATCCCACATTTTAGGATAAGTTACTCTAAATTTTCTAAGTCTTTTATACCCTAAGGAAAATTAAGAAAAGTTGAGATGGGCAAACTTGCTGATACATCTCAATTAAAAAAAAAAAAAAAAAAAAAAGCCTGCTGAAGTTGGGCCCTGTCTCTAGACTTCTGGTGTACATTCATAACCACCTGTTGGGATATCCATCACTTACTGGTCATGCTCCTCCCCAGGTTTATTATGATAAAATTGACATAATATTGCTAGTCATTCTAGGTGACAACCTGCATAAACTAGCAACTGTATTCATATCCTCTAGATAAATTTTCCTGAATTCTTAATTGGAGGTATACTCCCAAGAAGAAGACAACTCCCTAAGTGTGGTACAAAACAAAACATAGAGTCTGGTAGTACATAGTTGATTCATAATAAATTATAGCTACCATTATAGTTTCATTATCTCATTAAATAACTTCATAAAAGCCCCATGAAGTTGGTATTGTTATTTCAACTGGTGAGGAAATTAAGATTCAGCAAGTTTAAATAGCTTGCCTAAGGTTGCACAGCTAATAAAGGAATGAACTGGAATTTGAAGATTGATATATCTGATTTGTAAGTTTGTGATTCATGCATTTTCAAGTTTAATGACCAAGTGAAGGCAGGGGACTACATTAGAAAATACTGGGAGGTAAGGTTAGATAAGCAAAGAAGACTTGATTATTAGAGGCCCTTGAATATCAGGGAGAATATCTATTGCAACATTTGGGAATATGCACAATGAAAGTTATGATTTTTCCTCAGTGATAGATAAGGTTTAGATTTTGGACCTTAGGTACTGCTTTCCCAACTGAAATCCTTTATAACTGTACTCTCTAACTTGTGCCTATTAGAGCCCAGAAGGCTTTCCTTTCCTTGTGCTCTGGTTTGCAAACCTTTCCATCTTGCAGTTTCTCATATTAACATAAGGAAGATTTTTCTGAATCTCTTCTCTGCAAGGGCATTAGGCTAGTTGCTGGTGCTTTGGTTGTTGGGCACATACAGGTACACTTCATCACACTTCACCATGTAAGTCTGGGAGGTAGGAAAACTAGGAAGAAAGATACTGGAGAGGTAGACAATATTACTTAATTTGGAGCCTCCACAAGAGGATGCATACATTTGTCGTGTCTTGCCAAGCAATATTCTTCAATTTTTGGAGCTGTTTAAATTGAATTTATCAATTAATTTCTACTTACTTGAAGTTCTAGCTACACACTCTTTTTATTTACTCAGTAACATTTGTAAATTCATAGTAGCTTCAAGAGTGTAAATAGCTAGAGAGAACTTTGAAAAGCACATAAATTGGTCCTCCCATTCTGTAGGTGGGCAGCAGAACCCAGATAAGGGTTCTGGGTTCAGCAGAACCCACATAATTTATGTGCCCAAAGGCATAGTTTGAAGTAGATAAGCTGGGACGTTTTCCAATACAGTGTTACTTTATACAACTCCACAGTGCCTCTCTAACTTAGTTCTATATCTTGCCTTGAAGGCTTTTTTTCTAAATTCCAAATGCAATTGGTCTTCATAATAATTGAAATATTTAAGTCAAATTAACATGAAGGCTTTGGAGAGGTCTATTGACCTGGTTTATAAAAGTTATTCAAGCAAAACTGTGGAGGTATATAAGATTTTTGACATTTTCCAGAAGTCATTAGCTTATATTCTTCAATGCATCTCAGAATTTACAATAATATAAGACAATTTTAACATTAACCTTGGCAGACTCCATATTTATTCCATTTATTCCATTTTTGTTGGTTCAAAGTCCATTTTCTAATCCACAGAGTTTTTTGATCATCAAAAACATGCATCCTTACTTAGTGAATACCACAAAATCACCTCATAAACTACTTCATGAATGTTAAAGTCTATTAGCAGGAAGATTCCAAGAAGCAGAACTGAGAAAATCATATCTGTAGCCCCTCTTGCTCTAGAGGAAGTATTGATGGAGTGTAAAAAGCATAGGTTTAATATCATAAAGATTTTGTTTCAAATTATTTCTTTACCACTAATATTCTGAGGGACTCTGGGCAATTTATTGAACTTCTCTAAGCCTCCATTTTTACAGCTGTTTGTATCTTTACCTTGCAGAGTTCTTAGGAGAATGTGAAATAACAGTGTAGATGATAGCTACTTCTATTGCCATTATCATTATGATTATTATTTACTGCTCTTATGACTAGTACTAGTAACATTATTGCTACTACTATTACTATCAATAATTTATCTAATTAGACTGTAAAGGAGAAAAAATGTTCCCATGTATATATTAGGAGATGGAATCAGCTCAAGAACAGAAAAGACTTTATACAGGGTAACACACAGAATGGTAGAACAGCTTCTAGTAACACATGACAAGCCAGAAAGTTCAAACTACCTACTCAAGAAAAAAAGTACCTTAGTAGAGTTATAGAAAATAAAACTTTATAAATCAAATTATTAGAAAATATGCCTTTCATTAATTGAGCTTTCAAGTTCTATTAGGACAGAAATTATGTCTATCTTGACTCTTTTCATTTCTACCACATGAGCACAGTGCTTGACACAGAGCAGAATAGTGAAGAATGTTTGTTGAATGAGTGAAAGAAATTCCCAAAGGTAAATGTATGTATTATTCAGCTTCCATTGTTTTTGTATAGCTGTATTCATTTATTTATTTAAAAATATATTTTGTTCCTACTGTATGACAGACACTGTGCCAAGACCTAGGAATGCAGTGGTGAGAAAAGTCACACATAACTATTATTTCATTTAATAGTTTAAAAGTTAGTGAAAGAAATAGCCCTTAAATAGTTAAATAAATATGAAGTTTAATTGTGAAAATTCCATGAAGGAAAGAGATACATAAACTATGGAATGAAAGAACATGTATTGGGGGGATTTTACCTAATCATAGAGGTCAGGTAACAATTCCTAGAGAAAGCAAAGCTTAAGGAGGGGGAGGGGAGAATGAATGAGAATGAATTAGGAAAGGGAAGGAGGTTAAATAGTGTTGCAATAAATATAAGGGTGCTTATGGTCTTTTGAATTAGTGTTTTGGGTCTCTTTAGATATATTCCCAGGTGTCTCCATACTGTTTTCCACAGTGGCTGCACCAGTTTACATTCCCATCAACAGTGCAAAAGGGTTTCACTTCACATCTACACCAGCACTTTTTGTTTGTTGATTTTTTGATGATAGCCATTCTGAATGGTGTAGGGTGATACCTTACTGTGGTTTTAATTTGCATTTCTATGATAATTAGTGACTTGATAATCTTTTCATATGTCTCTTGGCCATCTGTATGTCTTCTTTGGAGAAGTGTCTATTCAGGTCCTTTGCCATTTTTAAATCGGATTGTTTGTTTTTATCATGTTGAATTTTGTGAGTACTTTATAAAATTTGGATATTAACTCCTTACCAAATGTATCAAAATATATGCTCTCCTAATCTGTGGGTTGTCTTTTGATTTTGTTGATGATTTCCTTTGATGTGCAAAATTTTTTAGTTTGATATAGTCCTATTTGCTTAATTTTTCTTTTGTTTCCCATGCTTAAGAAGCATCAGAAAAAAATATTGCTACAAGGCTTGTCTGAGATTTTACTGCCTATGTTTTCTTCTAGGATTTTTATGGTTTCAAGTTTAACATTTAAGTCTTTAATCCATTTTGAATTTATTATATAATCAACAAGATATGGAAGCAGCCCACATGTCCACAAGTAGATGAGTAGACAAAACAACTATGGAAAGAATTATATGAAAGAACGACTACTCAGCCATAAAAAAGAAGAAAATTTTACTCTTTGCAACAGTATGGATGGACCTGCAGAACATTATGATAAGTGAAATAAGCCAGTTAGAAAAAAGATAAATATCATGTGATTTCACTCATATGTGAAATCTAATTAACAAATTAGACTAACAAGCAAAATAGAAACACATCATAGATGGAAAACAGGATGACAGCTATGGGGGGCTTACTCGGTTGGAGGGATTAAACAAAAGGGAAAAAGACTCATGAACATGGAAACAATGGGATGGTTGTGGAATGGAGAGGGTATAAGAGAGATAAATGGTAATGGGACAAGTAAAATAAAATAAAATGAAATAGAGATAAATGCACTTAATTCTCACTTAAGATGATATATCTGATTATGCTTAGTGAAATAAGCTAAGCAGCAAAAGATAAATACATATGACCTCACCTAATGACACTAATGAACAAAACAAACAAATCAAAGAAATAAAACCAGAGGCATGGAAACAGGCATGAAAACAGGGAACAAACACACTGATGTGACCAGAGGGGAGGGAGGAGGGAGAAAGAAGGGGAAAAATTTAGTCAAGGAACTAAATGACCCACGGACATGAACATGTGGGTTTGACTGTGGGAAAGGGGATGCAGTCTTGTGTGGGCAGAAGAGAGCAATGGGGGAAAAGTGGGAAAACTAATAGAACAACAATAAATTAATTTAAAAATGTGGAAAAAAATGTATACCTGACTTTAGATGGTGAGCTCACAATGTAATATACAGATGATGTGTTATAAAATTGTACACTTGAAACATATAATTTTATTAAGTAATACCACTCTAATATAATTAGTAAAAATAAAGTAGAAAAAAAGTGGTAGAAATTGTACTGAAAAAAAGGGGAAGAAAGAAGGAATTTTCCAGTAGAAGTATCAACACATGCAAGCATGCTGTGTGGAGTGATCATGGTAAATACCAGCAACTAAAATAAGTCCAGGGCCCTGGCACAGCAGATAAGGTGCCGGCCTTTGAACCCAAAGGTCACTGGTTCGATTCCCCAGCCAGGGCACATAAACAGGTTGCAAGCCAGGTCTCCAGCCAGGTCTGTGGCTGGAGGCAGGTGAAAGGCAACCATACATTGACATTTCTCTCCCTCTCTGCCTGCCTCTCTCCCTTCCTCTCTCTGGAAATAATAAATAAAATATTTTTAAAAAATGAAATGAAATAAACTAAGTCCAACTGTAGGTGGTTGGAATGAAGCAAAAAAAAAAAAAAAAAAAAAGGAAACCAGAACTAGTTGAAGTGAGAGGGGTGGTTAGGACAGTCAATGCTGGGCCTTTTAGCCACAGTAAAGATTTTGTTTTTATCCTAAGAGCATTGGAAAACCATCAACATGAATTTTTAAAATTTAATTTTATTGTTGTTGTATTACATCCATCCCATTTCCCCTCCCCCTCTACCCTTCCCCACCCAATTAGTTGCCCATTAAGTCAAACCCACTTGTTATCCATGTCCATGGGTCATCCATGCCAGTTCTTGACTAAACTGCTCCCCTTTTTTGCCTACTCCTCCCTCTCATTCCTCCCCCTCCCATCTGCACACTGAAAATCTATTTATTGTATTCAAGTCTCTGGTTCTGTTTTCATTGTTTGTTTTGTTCATTAGTGTCCTGCAATGGCTGATATCATTATAGTATTTGTCTTTCACTGATTGGCTTATTTCCCTAAGCATAATACTTTCCAGTTCCATAGATGTTGTTGCAAAGGATAGGAGTTACCTTCTTTCTTTCTCCTGTGTAGTATTCCATTGTGTAAATGAACCACAAATTTTATTAAAGATTTTAATTATCATTTTTAGAGAGAGGGTAAGGGAGAGAGGCAGAGAGGGAGAGAGACATCAATGTGTGGTTGCCTTTCACCTGCATCCAGCTATAGACCTGGCTGGAGACATGACTTGCAATCTGGTTATGTGCCCTGGCTGGGAATCAAACCAGAAACCTTTGGGTTTGCAGGCCAATGCCTTATTCACTGTGCCACCAGCAAGGGCTGTACCAAAGTTTTTGATCCAATCATCCACTGATGGGCACTTAAGCTGTTACCAGCACTTGGCCAGGACTTATAAGTAGCACTGCTACAAACATAGGGGTACATAGGGTCTTAGGAATTGGTGTTTTAGGGTTCTTTGGGTATAATCCTAGTAGTGGAATTGCTGGATCAAATGGCAGTTCCATTTTTAGTTTTTAAAGGAAACTCCGTATTATTTTCCATTGTGACTGCACCAGCCTGCATTCCCACACACAGTGAACCAGAGTTCCCTTTCCCCCACATCCTCACCAACACCTATTGTTTGTTGATTTGTTGATGATGGCCATTCTGACAGGTATGATGTGGTATCATATTGTGGTTTTAATTTGCATCTTTCTAATAGCTAGTGATGTTGAGCATTCTTTCATATGCCTCTGGGCCCTTTGTATATCTTCCTCAGTGAGCTGTTTGTTCAGGTCCTTTGCCCATTTTTAAATTAAGCTGTGTGTCTCCCTGGTCTTAGTCATATAAGTTCTTTTTTTTTTTTTTTATTGTTGTTGTATTACATCCATCCCCTTTTTTCTCCCCTCTGTCCCCCTCCCCACCCACCCATTCCCCCCAAAGTCAATCCCACCTGTTGTCCATGTCCATGGTTCCTTTATACTAGGTTCTTGTCTTGGATATCAAACACTTGTCTGAGGTATCATTGGCAAATATATTTTCCCATACAGTTGGTTCCCTTTGAATGTTGCTGGTATTTTCTTTAGCTGAACAGAAACGTTTCAGTTTGATGCAGTCTCATTTGTTTATTTGTTCTTTGATTTCCTTTGCCCTTGGAGAAGTATCAGTAAACATATTTCTGCATAGGATATCTAAAATTTTACTGCCTATATTTTTCTACAGGACCTTTATGGTGGAACTGCTTATGGTTAAGTCCTTTATGCATCATGAGTTTATTCTGGTGTATGGTGTAATTTGGTGGTCTAGTTTTATTTTTTTGCATGTCACTATCCAATTCTTCCAAGACCACTTGTTGAAGAGACTATTTTTAATCCATTTTATGTTCCTTCCCCCTTTGTTAAATATTAATTGACCCTAGAGTCTTGGGTTAATTTCTGGGCTCTCTATTTTGTTCCGTTGATCTATATGTCTATCCTTATGCCAGTATCAGACTATTTTGAAGACAGTAGCCTTGTAGTATAGTTTGATGCCCAGTATTGTGATTCCTCCTACCTTGTTCTTCTTTCTCAAGATTGCTGTGGCTATTTGTGGATGTTTTTGGCTCCACATACATTTTTGAAGTATTTTTTTCTATATCTGTGAAATATATCATTGGTATTTTAACTAGGATTGCATTGAATCTTTAGATTGCTTTAGGTAGTATGGATATTTTAATGATATTAATTCTTCCCATACATGAATATGGTATATTCTTCCATTTATTTGTATCTTATTTAATTTCTTTCTTCAATGTTCTATAATTTTCTAATTACAAGTATTTGACCTACTTGGTTAACTTTATTCCTAAGTACTTAATTTTTGTTGTTGCTATAGTAAATGAGATTTGTTTTCTTGCTTTTATTTCTGATGTTTCTTTATTAGTGTAAGAATTGCTTTTGATTTCTAAATATTGACTTTATATCCAGATATTTTGCTAAATCTGCTTATTAGGTCAAGTAGGTTTTTGGTGGAGTCTACTGGGTTTTGTATGTATACTATCATGTCATCTGCAAGTAATGACAGTTTTACTTTCTCCTTTCCAATTTGGATACTTTTGATTCCTTTTTTCTTCTTTGATAGCTATAGCTAGAACTTCCAAAACTATGTTGTAGAGGAGTGGAGAAAATGAACAGCCATGTCATGTTCCTGATCTTAGGGGGAAACCTTTTTGTTTTTGCCCATTGAGTATGATGTTGGCTTCAGGTTTCTCATATATGACCTTTATTATACTTAGGTATGCTCCCCCTAGTTTCATTATACTGAGTGTTTTTATCATAAATCATTGCTGTAAATTATCAGATGCTTTTTCAGCATCTATTGATATGATCATATGGTTTTTGTCTTTCATTTTGTTGATGTGCTGAATTACATTTATAGATTTGCCAATGGTGTAACATTCTTGCATCCCTGGGATGAATCCCACTTGATCATGGTGTATGATCTTTTGAATGTATTGCTGGATCTGGTTGGCCAATACTTTGTTGAGAATGTTAGCATCTCTGTTCATCAGAGATCTTGGCCTATTTTTTTCTTTCTTAGTTGTGTCTTGACCTGGTTTTGGGATTAAAATAATATTGGCTTCATAGAAAGAGTTTGGGAGTCTTCCCTTTTCTTGTGTTTTCTGGTTTAGGTTGAGAAGAATAGTAGTTAGTTCTTCTTTAGATATTTTGTAAAATTCACATGTGTATCCATCTGGTCTGGGGCTCTTATGCTTTGGGAGATTTTTGATTACTTCTTCAATTTCCCTAGTTGTTATTACTCTATTCAGGATTTCTACTTCTTTTGGATTCAGTTTTTTTTTTTTTATAGATTATCCATTTTCCATAAATGTGTCCATTTCACCCAGGTTGTCATATTTCTTGTCATATAGTTGTTTGTAGTCATTTCTTACAATCCTTTGTGTTTCTGAAGTATCAGTTGTGATTACTCCTCTGTCATTCTTGATTCTGTTTATTTAGGTCCTGTCTCTCTTTTCCTTGATGAGTCTGAATAAAGTCATGTCAATTTTGCTTAGTTTTTCAAAGAACCAGGTCCTGGATTTATAGATTCTTTGAATTGTAGTTATAGTCTCTAAGTTACTTAATTCTGCTCTAATCTTGATGATTTCCATCCTTCTGCTTGTTCTGTGCTTTGTTTGTTGTTGCTCCTCTAGTTCTTGCATCTTTATGGTTAGGTTGTTTGTATAAGCTTCTCTATCCTTTTTAGGTAGGCCTGTATTGCTATGAATTTCCCTCTGATGACTGTGTCCCATGGATTTTGGACAATTGTGTATTCATTGTCATTTGCTTCCAGAAGCCTTTTGATTTAATCTTTGATCTCATTGTTTACTGATTCTTTACTTAAAAGCATGTTATTAAGTTTCCATGAGTTAGACTGTTTTTGTTTTTTCCCCTTGAGGTTGGTTTCTGAGTAAATGCTTCATATGATTTCAATTTTCCTGTATTTCTGGAGGCTTGTGACCGCCCATGTGGTCTATCTTAGAGAATGTTTCATGTGTATTTGAAAAGAATATGTATTTTGCTTCTTTAGGGTGAAGGGTTCTGTATATATCAGTTAGGTCCACTTCCACTTCCTCTAGAGTGTTGTTCAATGCCCCAATATCTTTTGTGTTTATTTTTGATTGGAAGATCTGTCCATTGTTGATAATGGGGTATTAAAATTCCCTACTATTAGTGTGTTTCTGTCTATATCCTTCTTGAAGTCCTTCAAGATTTTCCTTATATATTTGGGAGCTCCTATGTTGGGTGCATATATGTTTATCAGGGTTATATCTTCTTGATGGATTGTTCCCTTAAGTATTATGAAATGTCCTTCTTTTTCTTTTTTTATGGCCTTCATTGTAAAATCTCTTTTGTCTGAAGTAGGTATTGTTACCTCAGCCTTTTTTTATGTCCATTTGCTTGATATATATATTTCCATCCCTTCATTTTCAATGTGTGTCAGTCTTTTGTTCTGAAGTGGGTGTCTTAAAGACAGCATATCTGTGGGTTATGTTTTCTTATCTATTCAGCTACCCTATGTCTTTTGATTGGCACATTTAATGCATTTACTTTTAAGGTTATTATTTATAGAGAGTTATTGCCATTTTTTTCCCTTTGTATCTGTGTTCCTGTCTGTTTGTCTCTGTTTCTTTTTGTTTATAAAGCAAACCCTTTAGCATTTCTTGCAATGCTGGTATAATACAGATGTATTCTTTTAGTCTTCTTTTGTCTGGAACACTCCTTATTTCTCCTTCCATTTTGAATGAGAGCCTTGCTGGGTAGCGTATTGTTGGTTGCAGTCCTTTGTTTCCCATTACTTGGAATATTTTTTGTCATTTCCTTCTTGTTTATATTGTTTCTGTTGTATAATCATTTGATAACCTTATTTGAGCTCCATTATATGTTATTTGCTGTTTCTCTCTTGATGCTTTCAGAATTCTCTCTTTGTCTTTGAAATTTCCCATTTTAATTATAATGTGTCTTGGATCTGTTTGTATTCATCCTCATGGGGATCCTCTGTGCTTCCTGGACTTGACTAATGTTTTCACTCATCATGTTAGGAAAGTTTTCTAGCATTACTTTTTTTGAACAGATTTTCCATTCCTTGTTTCTCTTCTCCTTCTGGTATCCCTACAATATGGATATTATTGTGTTTCTTGTTGTTCTGCAGCTCTCTTTAATCCTCTTCATTCTTGTTCAGTCTTTTTTTCATTCTGTTGCCCTGTCTTGGAATATTTTTCTAGGTTTTTGTCCAGCTCACTGATCTGATTCTCTGCTTCCTTTAGCCTGTTGATTCCTTCTACTGTATTCAATTCAGAAATTGTATTCTTCATTTCCTCCTGGCTCTTATTAATGGTGTTTGTGTCCTTTTTAATGCTGGTGTAGTTCTCAGTAAGTTCCTGTTAATTCCCTGGAGTTGTTTCTTGTTCCCCTGGAGTTTTTTTCTAGTTCCCCTGGAGTTGTTTGTAGTTTACTTTGATCTCACTGAGCTCATTGAGCTTCTCTATCATCATTATTTTGAATTCCATATCTGATAGTTTGCTTGCCTCTTTTTCATTTAGTGATCTTTGTGGGGATTCCTCCTTTCCTTTTGATGATGGACTGTTTCTTTTTCTTCCCATTTTTAGGTTTTGTTGTAATGCAATCAGACTATGATCAGCTGCCAAGCTAAGGAACTGCTAGGCTGGAAGGGTTGATTCCATTGTAATTCCATCCATCTGTGACCCACTGCCCGGCTCAGACTCAGATGCATCTTGGGAGCTCAGACCAATTCAGTTGTAAATCAATAAATCAACTACCAAACTCAGGCTCACCTGGGCTAGACAGAGAGTTTCAATTGTATTCCAATGGATCAGCCTCTAGCTCAGGTGCAGCTTGGTGGGACAGATTCAGATGTAAGTCAATGAATCTGCGATCATCCACCAGGCTCAGGTGCCACTGGGCTAGGCAGCAAGATCCAATTTTAATCCAATGAATCTGTGATCAGCTGCCAGGCTCAGGTGTCACTCGGTGGGCAGACCAACTCAGTTGTGAACCAATGAATCCACAATCATCCACCAGGCTCTCCTGCCACTGTGCAAGGCTGACTGACTGACCCAGCTGTACGTCAGAGAGTTTGTGATCAGCTGCCAGGCCCAGGAGCTGCTGGGTGAGAAATACCTCTTCAGATACCAACTATTGTATCTATGCTCAGACAGGACAGGGCAGGAGAGGTTTATTTATTTGTAAATCAAAGAATTGTGATCAAGCACCAGGCTCAGACACCGCTGGGCAGGGCAGATTGCTTCCATTCAGTGGTGCTATGAGGACCCCTAATAAAGAAGCCACTTGATGCAGAACACTCTGCCTTAGGTGTGAGTGTTGAGTCAGCACCCTGATCCCCAGAGCTGCTTCTCTCCTCCAAGCCACAGCTGCAAACTCTCCCTTCATCTCTCCAGTCCTCTCTGCCCTCCCTTCATTGGAGCCCAGGGTAGGTGGGTGCCAATGTATTTTCATTGTGGTCACCTTAGTAGTTCTCTGTCTTCAGGGTTCTCTTAGGCTAGTAAACTCCACAGCTTTCTGCCTTTCTCAGCTGTATGCTGCTCTCTTCTCTGCCATGTTGCTGTAGCTTGGAAACCCACCTGCGGGACCAGAACTCTCCCTTCTCAGGTGGAGACCCTGGCTCCATCCCTTCAGCTGCTGCCTCCAGTGGTGGCCAGGCCAGCCCTATCAGATTTCCATGATTCCTACCAGTCACATTGTGATGCAGAGTCCTCTTCTTTTCTGGCCGTGGTTATAAGACTTCTTTTCAGCTGGTGTTCTGTTGGTTAATTCCAGCTAATTTTTTCCTCCAAACAAGTAATTTCAGATGCAACCTAGGTGGAGATTGGTGTAGCTCCACTTACTCCTTCGCCATCTTGCTAGGACCCTCCATCAACATGATTATATGGAAGGGTGTGGAAGCGATACATGGTCAGGTGGTTTTAATATGAAAAATTGATAGGGTAGATAGAATACATGTGATTTCACTATTGTAGGCCAGAGGTGATAGTGACTTGGACTAAGGTGAAGGTTGTGGCTATGGAGAGAAGTAAATGGCTTATGGGACTATTTAGAAGGTAAAATCAACAAGACTTGGTGATGAATTAGATATGGAGTATTATATAAATTAGATGTGGTGCTTTTTAGTGGGAGGTACAGATAAAACAAGGTTAATGCAATCACAAATAATTCTTTATGGTACTACATACCATGTAACTTGCTAGGTGCTGGAGATTAGAAATGCATAAATTGTAGCCTTTATCCTTAAGCAGCTCAAAATATATTAGCAGGGGGGTTACATAAAATCAACAGGTAGTTGCAGTGGGTGCAATGGTATTCTACATATCTTGATAGAGTCTGCCAAAAGTGCTATGGAAGTCCAGAGGAGGGGAACCACCTAGAGACTAGACAGATTTGGGGTACTATTGTGGTGCAGGAGGCCATGGAAGAGAGGGGTTCTTACAGACTTGGGTTATTTTGGATTTTATATGCACTTATTTGTTAGACCTGTTCACTAGACATTAAACTTTATAAAGGAAACTACAACTTTTTCTTCCTTTCTCATCTCTATCCTCTGCTTATTACAATGAGCATCCTAGTTGTAGCTCTTACCTATGAATCAAGAGGCAAATGCCAGTGTCACTGACTAATTTGGTAATCTTTCACATTCTATTCAATATTACTCTCCATTTACAAGACACACAAGCCTCCTGAAATTTATCCCAATTTACAAATTGGGGTAAATTAAATATTGCTTTAAATAAACTGAATAGTTTGTCATCTATTTCTGTAAATTAAAGCATTGCCTAATCTTTTTCCATAATCTTTCTTTTCATTGCTCATCTTTGCTTAAGGTAGCACCCATTTTTTATTCATTTAAAAGTTTTATTTAAATAACTGCAAACTAGATTTCTCATGTATACTAAACTTTGAAATCAACTTTATATTTAATAATATGCATCCATTAATAAACTTTGACAAACACAAGCACCCATGGAACCCTAAAAATTTGCAGTTAATCCCTTTTACTCCTGGCCTCAGGCAACCATCTGTTTTGTTACTATACATTAGTTTTGTCAGGACTGATACTTAATGGCCTCTGGTAAATGTGGTTGTGGTATATACCTAGGAAAGCCACTCTCCAGGGTGTTTTGTTCCTTTAAATTAGAATTCATATATCCCAACTTTATGGCTATATAAGAGTGGTTATGTGGGAAAATGCAGATAACATTGTGTTTGTTTTTGTTTGTTTGTTTGTTTTTTTGTTCTTTAGTCATCACCCAAGGGTATGTTTATTGATTTTAGAGAGGGGAAGTGAGGAAGAGAGAAAAATAAAACATTGATGTGAGAAACATCAATTGGTTGCTTCCCATACATACCCTGACCGGGGATTGAACCTATAACCTAGGTATGTGCCCTTACTGGGAAACTAACCCACAGCTTTTTGGTGTATAAGGTGATTTGCCAACCAACTGAATCACCTGGCAAGGACACATCATGCCTGTTTTAATATATGCTTTCTTGGGTTGTGGTGGTGGCAGTGTTTTCAAACGGGGATTTTCAGGAAAGACCATCTGTGAGACCTACAAAATAATGGTCTTTTAATCACAGTCAGTCATTTCCACACAACCTAAATCACATTATGTATCGATAACTTTTTTTTTTTGTTATTGTTAAAACTGTATTTTAAGCCTTTATAGGTTAAAGATAGTTTACTGAAGTGGGCACAGGACTTGCCATGCAGACCAGGATTTAAATCCTTATTCTACCCTCTTGTCAGTTACATGAACCTGAACAATTAGTCTTTCTGAGTCTTAGTTTCCCATTTGTACACTGGGAATAATAATATATGTCTTATAGGATTATTGTAGGTTTTAAAAGAGATACTGTATATAAAATCTACTTAGCACAGAAGGGACATTAACAAATACATGTCCTTCTAATACCAAATCATAGATGATGAACAAGTATTTTAGATATATTATAGCAAGGTTAAGCAGTTTTTCTTCTTTAATGCTTATTTTACTCTGGAATGCTATTTGTGTGAAATATATTACAGAAATGGTATTTTGCAGAACTTACTTTTGTGAAAGTTGTCCTAGAGACAGTGCCAAACCCATAGTAAAAAATGAATTTGGTTTTTGAGTCAGGTCCTTCCCACTCCAATAATACAACTCAACTTTATTTTAAGCTACTGGAACCACAACTTATTCTTTTTGGAGCTTTCCATCTTAAATAGTAGATTATTTATTTATTTAGGCTGGGCACAGGTCTTACTTCTTTCAATACCCTCTGTTCTTTCTCTATATGTGTTTTACAAGTTGAAGCATTCAGAAATAATGGCACTTGCAGTGTTCAGCCAGTCCCCAGAGTAGAAATGATTATGTCTCAGTTGAGGTAAAAAATTAAAATTCCTAGGATTTAAATAATTTTCTAGAATAGTATTCCAGCTGTTTTTTTGATCTTGTGGTTCATGTCCTATGTGGTCCTAAACTAACACCTGAACTATTTAACAGTTTGTTGAGGTAGAGATTAGGTATGTTCATGTTTCAATCATAAAGTTTACTATAGCATTCATTCATTTTCCCAAGCATCCCCAGTTTGGGAGCCTTCATAACTGGAAATGTTTATTTCCATGATTTAGTTGAAAGGCATCTCATCTAATTTACATGCTAAATGTGAGAATATATATTGTCTATGTACATGAATCATGTAGTTTGATAGTTTGCAACTTCCATCCAAATTGGTCTTCATTCTCAGCATCTTTTCTAACCTGAAGATTGACTGATATTACAACACACCAATGACCAGTTGGGCGCTATTTAAAACATAAATTGCTAACAAAATCTATATATTACATACCCACAAATAAGCACATATTTTATAACAGTGAATAAGAAAGATAGCATGTTTTCTAAGTAATATACATCCACATTTTCTTAGTTTTTTTTTTCTTCCTTAAATGCATTCGATTTTTCTGAGTTATTGCAAGTAGCCTGATTTTCCCATACTGTGAAATGATACCAATCTAAGAAAACTTAACCTGCAGTAATGCAGCTACAAGTAATATACAAAATTGTAACTTATTGAGTAAAATCTATTTATAACAAGATCACTTTAAAGCATTCATAAGTTAAAGTTGCTTGTTTTCCATTCAGCTGCCTTTGGTCTTTTGATTGGTGCATTTAATCCATTTACCTTTGTGCCTGTGTTTCTGTCTATCTCTCTGTTTCTTCATTTTCTTAACGCAGACCCTTTAGCATCTCTTGCAATGCTGGTTTTGTGGAGATGTATTCCTTTAGACTTCTTTAGTCTGTGAATCTCCTTATTTCATCTTTCATTTTGAATGAGAGCCTTGCTGGGTAGAGTATTCTTGATTGCAGGCCTTTGTTTGTCAATGCTTGAAATATTGTTTGCCATTCCCTTCTGGCTTGTTGTGTTTCTGTTGAGAAATCAGCTGATAATCTTATGTTTATTAGCTGTTTCTCTTGCTGCTTTTAGAATTCTCTCCTTGTCTTTGAAATTTGCCATTTTCATGATGATGTGTCTTGGAGTGAGCCTGTTTGGGTCCATCTTCCTTGGGACCCTTCGTGTTTCCTGAGTTTGCATGACATTTTCTCTCCTCAAGTTATGGAAGTTTTCTGTCATTACTTTTTCAAAAAAGGGTTTCTATCCCTTTCTCCTCCTCTTCTCCTGGTATCCCTATGATATGGATATTATTACATTTCATGTTGTCCTGCAGCTCTCTTAAAACTTCTTCATTCTTTTTCAGTCTTTTTTCATTTTGTTGCACTGCCTGGGAATTTTTTTCCACATTGACCTCCAGATTGCTGATGCAGTCCTCTGCTTTCTCTAGCCTGCTTTTGATTCCTTCTACTGTGTTCTTCAATTCACAAGTTATATTCTTCATTTCCTCCTGGCTCTTATTGATGGTGTCTATGTCCTTTTTAATGCTTGTGTTGTTTTCGGTAAGTTCCTTGTAGTTTCCCTGGAGTTCTTTGTAGTTCCCCTGGAGTTCTTCATAATGCCCCTGGAGTTGTTTGTAGTTAATTTTGAGCTTGCTTAGCTTATTGAGCTTCTCTATCATCATTATTTTGAATTCCATGTCTGATAGGGTGCTTGCCTCTATTTCATTTTGCACTTTTTCCTGGGGATTCCTCCTTTCCATTTGCTGAGGGTTGATTCTTTGTCTCCCCATTTTAGGTGGCTCTTGGTTGTTTTTGCTTCTCAGATTGGTCTACTTTGACTTGCTGTCTTAGTGGTGTGACCTTCTGTGGTGTAGAGGTAAAGTTTTTTTACTTCCTGGATCTTAGTTGATGACATCCCAAAGACTTTTTACCTTTTGCCTGGTCCATTTGTAACCCCAAACTGAGCTATATGCCTTCAGTGTAACAAGCATATATATAGTTTGTACCTGAACTGTATGCTTTAGCTTTCTGTATTCTCCCTAATTTATCTCAACCCTTCTTATGCAACTTCATTTTCTGCTACTTCTCATTTACAAGTTAGATTGATTAATTGCACAAACACCTACTGCTTTTACTTCTTTCTCTATAGTGTGATTATATTTTTGCCTCTTCCTTGAATGACCTCCAATCACAAAAATGCCCTTTCAATCTAACATTTACCCAGTTGCCAGATTAAGCTTTCTAAAGCACTGCTGACATGTCATTCCCCCTTTTCACAAAAAAAGAATTCCCTCCATTCCTTATTTAATAATCCATTTAGAAAAACAAATGGTTGAACACCTGGGAAATGAAGCCCAAGCTCTTCATTTAGTCAGATACACAAAACCTTTTATATTCTTTCCCCAAACTATACTTTCAATTTTATTGATTATAATAGTACCATAGTGGCTTTTCCCAGAATGCATGTATTTTTATTCTTCCATGGTATTCTTTATGTCATTCCCCATTTACTGGCCCTTTAAGGCCCATGTCACATATTGCCTCTTCTATCAAGCCCTTTAGAATCCTAAATCAGGTATGCATAATTAGGTCCTCCCATAGATGGACTCATATAATACTTTTCATTACCAACATGAGACCACATTCTCTCTTACATTTATTGGGTTATGCCCATTTCTAGATTAAAATCTCTGGAAAGGCTTACCTCTTGTTCATGTTTGCAATGGAATCAGTGCCTGGCACATAGTAGATGGTCAATAAACAGTGGCTGAGATAATTGAAAATACTGAAATCATGCTGCAGTTCAGTATTTTTCTTCCATTTAAGCAGAATAGCATTATATAGTTCAGCAGAGTATTTCCACAATATTTTTCTCAGTGTTACTGACATGTGAGGCAGATTGGACCAGAACAAAGAACACTCAGCTAGGCATCAGGAGACCTCAACACCAGCCTTGAATCTGTCATCAGAAAACTGAATCTGACACTTGTATTGCGTGATGTGATCTGTTTGGTTCCTTTGGCTTAAGGCACTGCTCCTATAAATATATGGGACTGATCTAGTTAACTAAAAACATTTCATTTTAGATTTCTTTTTACTGTGTAGATTTTATTCACTTATGAAATAGTTACTGGATTTTCACTGGAAATACAGGATTGAGTGAAACTCACTATATAGCTTTGTGAGACTGACATTATGGTTGTGTAGAGGAAATATAAATAAATTTAATGTAGTACATTAAGGTAGTGATAAGTGGTCAAATAAAAAATTAAAATAAGTGAGATTGACTTTGGTGGGGGAATAGGTGGATGGGGAAAGGGACAGAGGGGAGTAAAAAGGGGATGGATGTAATACAACAATAAAATTAAATTTAAAAAATTAAAACAAGGCAAAAGGGAATGAAATGGAAAGCTTCTCTAAAGAGGTATAATATTTGAGCAGAGATCTGTATGAAAATGAGAAATCTGGAGGGAAGGGCATACCAAAGAACTATTTTACAAAAAGCCCTGAGAACAGAATGTGTTTTGAACTCTGGAGGAACATAACAAAAGTCAGTGTGCATGGGTCATAGATAGAAAAAGATTAGTAGTAGATGAGTAGTAGCTATTGGCAAATGTTTGTGTCTCAAAATTAATATGCTGAAAACTAATGAGCAATGTAATTTGTATGTGGATGTGGGGATCTCATTAGTTGGATTAGTGCCAATCCAAGAAGAGGCCAGAAAGCACCCTTGCCCCTTCTGCCATGTGAGTACACAGCAAAAAGATGTCCATATGTGAATCAGGAAGCGAACATTCGCTAGACACCTGATCTTGGACCTCCAGTCTTCAGAAATATGAGAAATAAAATTATGTACCATTGAACCATGCAGTTAAAAATAGTTAAGATATTACATTTTGTAGTACATGTATTTTCCCACAATAAAATAAAATAGTACTAAAAACAAAATAAAATTTCTTCCATTATAGCTTTTGCTGAATTGCAAAATTTTTATATGAGGAAGTCCCTCTAAAAACTGAAATAGTCTTCTGGAGGGCAGGCCCTTTGTAATGCAGGCTCCTCTACTAGGTGAGTGTTCTGGAAACCCATCTGTATCAGTGTATCTGTTGATGTTGTGTGAGGCTCTTTGGCTTCAGTTAATTTTTTTGAAGACTCTTTCAATGTGTTTGTCCCATTTCATGGTGGCTGATTTAAAAGCACACCTGCCCATGCTGCACTGAGTGTTCAGCAGGGTTTTTAACCAAGTAACGGCATGACCCCCATGCTCCACTCTCCATATTCACATGGTCTTGCCCTGAAACTTTATTTTGCTGTTTACCAGGATGAAAAAAGTTGATGATATGGAAGAGGTGAAACAAAAAATGGCAGAAGCACTAAAAGACACAGAAATCAATGAGTTCAAAAATTATTTTGAGCAGTGCAAAAAATGTCTTGATAGGTGTCTCAAATGGAGAGTACTGTGAAGGTGACTGAAGACAACTGGGAAAACTATGTGAGGTCACAAGGTGCCTACTTTGAAGGGGGCTGAGGCATCTTTGCCCTAAGTACAATGTTTCTTGTATCCAGTATCTCCTTCAATAAATTTCTCTATTCATACTACATGGCTGGATACCTTCTGGACAATACTTGAGAAATAAGTATATGCCATGAAATATGTCCAAATAAATGTTTTAAAAAAGATTTTATTCATTAGTTTTAGAGAGAAGGGCAGGGAGGGAAGAAGAAAGGGAGAGAAACATCAATGTATGGTTAATTTTAAAATACTACAAATATATGAGGTTTTCTCAGATGTGGGAGGTCTGAGAAAAATTAGTGAAGTATGACATCCAGATTTCTGGTACCATTCATTTAAATTTAAAACCAACCAATCTACCTTGTAATCATATTCATTTGAAAAACCAATTATTAGGTTTATATTTTCTTTTTATATTTCTAATGTTATTGGAGACTCAGTATGATATTATGATTAGGAATACAGGATATAGGGTCAGACAAACCAGGGTTTATACCCTGGCTCCTTACTCTCTGTGTAACCTTACTAAAGTTGCTTAATGTCTCTGTGTATCAGATTCCTTATCTATAAAGTGAGAGTAATCATAATACCTACCTCATAGGATTCTGATGAAAACAAAAAGAGTTAATCTAGCCCTGGCTGGTAGCACAGTGGATAAGGCGTTGGCCTGCAAACCCAAAGGACGCAGGTTCGATTCCCTAGCCAGGGCACATAACAAGGTTGCAAAAACAAGTTTCCAGTCAGGTCTGTGGCTAGAGGCAGGTGAAAAGCAACCATACATTGATGTCTCTCTCCCTCTCTGCCTCTCTCTCTTCCCCTCTTTCTAAAAATAATTAAATAAAGTCTTTAAAAAAAGAGTTAATCTATACAAAGTATTTAGAACAGCACCTGGCACTTAATACATGCGCAGGAAATGTCAGTTTTAGGCTGCAAAAATACTACCTACGGCTATGTTACTTATCTTTATCATCTTTCAAAAGCCCACATATAGAATATGAATGAGCATAAGTGCTTTCTAACATTCCCATAAGTACCTTGAAGATAAGATTTGTGAGGAAAGGTGGGAAAAGTATGAAAAGTCTCCTATTTTTAGTTGCCTATTTAAGGTAAAAAATTGTTTGGTGGCCATTCAACCCAGTGATTTGAGTCTGTCATCAGCAGCCTTCTTTACTGAATAAGGTAGACCAAAGACTCTCAAAACTGGCATTTTTATTTTTAATTTCCCCCTTAGAAGTAAAAATAATATAATTTTGATAGTAGAAATAAAATTTGAGAACAGGAAAGAGTTAATTCCATGAGGTAGTCATTATTATAGTCAGCTCTCTGTATCTATGAGTTTCAAATCTGCAAATTCAACCAAACATGGAACAAAACAGTATGTTTAATATGCAACTGAGAATCCACAGATGCAGAGAACCAACTGTATGCATTGTTCTGTACCATTTTAAATAGGGGATTTAAGTATCTGCAGAGGGATTCTGGAACTAGCCTCCCATGGATACCTAGGGACTACTGTATTTCCATTTCACAAATGGGGAATTGCAGCTTAGTATAAAAGTTAAATTACTTGCCTATAGCCATATATATAGCTTAAGAGTTGGGATTCAAGGGTCACACATTTTACCAACAAAAAATAATTTTACAAATTTCTATATGATGAGCACTCTTAGAAACTATGGGAAATAAAAGTTCCTTATCACCAGAAGTTTTATATAGGAGAACTATGCATACAAGAAGGTGTAGAAGTAGTGGTCCAGTTATATGGTACAGCTAATAAGCACTGTAGAAACAGACAGTTGGGTAGTATCCCATTGTGTAAATGTATGTACTATAGTTGTTTTATCCACTTATCTGCTGGTGGGCACTTGGGCTGCTTCCATATATTTGTGATTGTAAATAACACTGGAATGACCATACCAGTGTTTGTGTTATTTCAAATTAGTGTTTTGGGTTGCTTGGGATACATTTCCAGAAGTGGGATCACTGGGTCAAAAGGCAGATTCATTTTTAATTTTGTGAAGTATCTCCATACTGTTTTCCGCAGTGGCTGCATCAGTCTGCATTCCCACCAACGGTGTAGTAGGGTTCCCTTTTCTCCACATCCTCACTAGCATTTGCTGTTCATTGATTTATAGATGATAGCTATTCTAACAGGGGTGAGATGATATCTCATTGTAGTTTTAATTTGCATTTCTCTGATGATTAGTGACATTGAGCATTTTTTCATATATCTATTGGCCATCTGTATGTCCTCTTTGGAGAAGTATCTATTCATATCCTTTGTCCATTTTTTTCTTTTTTTAATTTAATTTTATTGATGTCTTATTACATCCATCCCCTTTTTCCTTCCCTCTGCCCCCTTCCCCACCCACCCACTCCCCCAAAGTCAATCCCACTTTTTGTCCATGTCCATGGTTCTTCCATACTAGTTCTTTGACTAAACTGCTCCCCTTCTTTGCCTTCTCCTCTCCCCTCCCACCTCCCTCCACCCCTCTACCCACTGAAGATCTATTCATTGTATTCATGTATCTGGCTCTGTATTCTTATTTGTTTATTTTTTTCATTATAGTCCTGAAATGGGTGAGATCATATGGTATTTGTCATTCACTGACTGGCTTATTTCACTAAGCATAATACTTTCTAGTTCCATCCAGGTTGTTGCAAAGGTTAGGAGTTCCTTCTTTCTTTCTGCTATGTAGTATTCCATTGTGTAAATGTACC
The DNA here is from genome assembly GCA_004026585.1 of Noctilio leporinus. Taxonomy (NCBI): domain Eukaryota; kingdom Metazoa; phylum Chordata; class Mammalia; order Chiroptera; family Noctilionidae; genus Noctilio; species Noctilio leporinus. The sequence goes on from PVIW01009500.1 coordinate 29,413, forward strand.
AAAGGTTTTTGATCCAATCATCCACTGAGGGGCACTTAGGCTATTTCCAGCACTTGACTATTGGAAGTAGTGCTGCTATAAACATAAGGGTATATAGGTTCTTATGAATTGGTGTTTCAGGGTTCTTTGGGTATGTTCCTAGTAGTTGAATTGCCGGAACAAAGGAAGTTCCAATTTTAGCTTTTAGTGTTTAGTTTTTAGTGGCTGCACCAGCCTGCATTCCCACCAACAGGGTACCAGGGTTCCCTTTTCCCCACATTCCAGCCGACACTTGTTCTTTGTTGATTTGTTGATGATTGCCATTCTGACAGGTATGAGGTGGTATCTCATTGTGGTTTAATTTCCAGCTCTCTGATGGCTAGTGATGTTAAGCACTCTTTCATATGCCTTTGGGCCCTTTGTATGTCTCCCTCAGAGAGTTGCTGTTCAGGTCCTTTGCCCAGTTTTTAATTGGGCTGTCTGTCTCCCTGGTGTTGAGTCACATTAGTTCTTTCTGTATTTCGGAGATCAAACCCTTGTCTGAGGTATCATTGGCAAATGTTTTCCCATACAGTTGGTTCACTTTGAATTTTGTTGATGTTTCCTTTAGCTGATCAGAAACTTTTCAGTTTGATATAGTCCCATTTATTGATTTGTTTTTTTATTTCCTTTGCCCTTGGAGAAGTATCAGTAAACATACTTCTGCATAGGATATCTAAAATTTTACTGCCTATATTTTTCTCCAGGACCTTTCTGATGGCACTGCTTATGTTTTAGTCCTTTATCCATCTTGAGTTTATTCTGGTGTATGGTGTAATTTGGTGGTCTAGTTTTATCTTTTTGCATATTGCTGTCCAGTTCTCCCAGCGTCACTTGTTGAAGAGGCTGTTTTTACTCAATTTTATGTTCCTTTCCCCTTTGATGAATATTAATTGGCCATAGAGTGCTGGGTTAATTTCTGGGCTTTCTATTCTGTTCTATTGGTCTATATGTCTATTCTTATGCCAGTACTGGACTGTTTTGATTACAGTAGCTTTGTAGTATCATTTGATGTCTAGTATTGTGATTCCTCCTACCTTGTTCTTCTTTCTCAAAATTGCTGAGGCTATTCATGGGTGTTTTGGGCTTCCTACAAAATTTTTTAAAGGTTTTATTTCATTAGTTTTAGGAAGAGGGGAATGGAGAGAGGCAGAGAGGGAGAGAGACATGGATGTATGGTTGCTTTTCACCTGCCTCCAGCCACAGACTTGACTGGAGACCTGGCTTGCAACCTTGTTATGTGCCCTGGCTGGGGAATTGAACCTGCAACCTTTGGGTTTGCAGGCCGGCACCTTATCCACTGTGCTACCAGCCAGGGCTTAAATTTTTGAAGTATTTTTTTCTATTTCTGTGAAGTCTGTCATTGGCATTTTAATTGGGATTGCACTGAATCTATAGATTGCTTTGGGCAGTATGACCATGTTAATGATGTTAATTCTTCCCACCCATGAACATGGTATATGCATCCATTTATTTGTATCTTCCTTCATTTCTTTCTTCAGTGTTCTATAGTTTTCTGAGTGCAGATCTTTTACCTCCTTCATCAAGTTTATTCCTAAGTACTTTATTTTTCTTGTTGCTATGGTAAATGGGATTTGTTTTCTAGCTTCTATCTCTGATGTTTCATTATTAGTATACAAAAATGCTTTTGATTTCTACATATTGACTTCATATTCAGCTATTTTGCTAAATTTGCTTATTAAGTCAAGTACATTTTTGGTGGAGCCTATTGAGTTTTGTATGTACACTGTTATATCATCTGCAAATAATGACAGTTTGACTTCCTCCTTTCCAATTTGGATACCTTTGATTCCTTTTTCTTCTCTGATAGCTATGACTAGAAGTTCCAAAATAATGTTGAACAGAATTAGAGAAAGTGGACAAACAACCTTGTCATGTTCCTAATCTTAGTGGGAAAGCTTTTAATTTTTGCCCATTGAGTATGATGTTTGCTTCAGGTTTCTCATGTATGGCCTTGATGATGTTGAGGTATGCTCCCTCTATTCACATTTTGCTGAGTGTTTTTATCATATAAATAGTTGCTGCACTTTATCAGATGCTTTTTCAGCATCTATTGATACAATCATATGGCTTTTGTCTTTCATTTTGCTGATGTGGTGTATTATATGTATTGAATTGCCAATGTTGTAACATCCTTGGGTCCGTGGGATGAATCCAACTTGATCATGGTGTATGATCTTTTGAATATATTGCTGAATTTGGCTTGCCAATGTTTTGTTGAGAATCTTAGCATCTATGTTCATCAAAGATATTGGCCTATAGTTTTCTTTCTTAGCTGTGTCTTGACCTGGTTTTGGGATTAGAATAATATTGGCCTCATGGAAAGAGTTTGGGAATCTTCCTTCTTCTTGGATTTTTCATAATAGGTTGAGAAGGATAGGAGTTAGTTCTTCTCTAAATGCTTTTTAGAATTCTCCTGTGTAGCCATCTGGTCTGAGGCTCTTTTGCTTTGGAAGATTTTTGATTACTTCTTCAATTTCACTAGTTGTTATTGTCCATTTATTTAAAATATTTTATTTATTATTTTTAGGGCAAGGGCAAGGGAGATAGGCAGAGAGGGAGAGAGACATCACTGTATGGTTGCCTTTCATCTGCCTTCCGCCATGGACCTGACTGGAGACCTGGCTTGCAACCTGGCCATTTGCCCTGGCTGGGGAATCAAACTAGCAACCTTTGGGTTCGCAGGCTGGCACCTTATCCACTGTGCCACCAGTCAGGGCCTTTGTCCATTTTTAAATTGGATTGTTTGGGGTTTTTTGGTGTTGAAATTTCTAAGTTCTTTTACTTGGCTGTAAAGAAGAAGAAAAATTTACACTTGGGACATCATGGGAGATCATGGAGAACATTGTGCTAAGTGAAATAAGCCAGTCAGAGAAAGACAAATACCATATAATTTCACTCATACATGGAATGTAATGAACAACTTCTGCTAACAAGGAAAACATAGACGGACTAATACATAGGAAGTAAGATGACAGCTAAGTGGGTTAGGGGAGGTTAGGTGGTGGAGGGATTGAAGTTAAAAAAGAGTCATGGACATGGACAATAGTGTGGTGATTGTTGGAGGAGGGAGGTATAATGGGACTAAATGGCAATAGAAAGATGCAATAAAAATAAAGATAGAAATAAAGGCAAAAAGCTTCATAAAAAAGAAACAAACAGAAGAAAGACATCACTGGGCTCTGTTAGGTAAGGGAAGGTTATGGGTAGGAGATAGGACCTGATGGCCCTCTTAAAGGAAAATGTAAGAAGTTGGAGGTAGGAGAGAAAGTTTTTCAAAGTAAGTGAAGAATAGAATGCAAGTAGAGGCAGAGGAATGAATATAATATGTCCTGGGGATTCATGACCTGTTCATGGTAGAGTACAGTGAAGTGCTGTCTGGTGTGGCAGAATAAGCTAAGCAGACAAAAGGACTTGAATGCTGACCCCAGGGGATTCCCTTTGCCTTAGAATTGTTTATTTAAAAAGCAAATTTCTGCTGGTTCCAACTTTCACTATATTTATTCATCAAGCAGCACATGAGATATATTGACTTATCTTTTTTCTATTAAATACTTTCATTTAAAAACTAAGTTTGTTAGATTGAATTAAGAAGTAAATTCTACTTATGAGATGTTATTTATTTTAATTTAATTATTTTTATTGATTTTTCCATTACCATTTAGTTACCTGATACCATTTTTGCCCAGCATTCACCACACTGTTCCTCAGATCCATGAGTCCTTTTTCCTTATTCAATCCCCCCCTCACTTCCCTTCCTTTGTTGTCATTCTGCTCTTCATAAGCGTAATTTCCTGGTTTAGTTCAGTTTGTTCATTAAACTCCAAATATGAGTAAAATCTTACGGTGTTTACTTTCTCTGACTGGCTTATTTCACCTAACATAATGTTCACCAGATGTTTCCGTACTGTGGCAAAGGGTAAAGTATTTTTTTTTCTTTTTTTTTTTTTTTTACATTGAGTAGTATTCCCTTGTGGAAATGTCCTATAGTTTTTTTTTTTTGTTTTTTTTTTAATTAATTAATTAATTTTTAACATATTTTATTGATTTTGCTATTACAGTTGTCCCAAATTTTCTTCCTTTGACCCCCTCCACCTGGTACCCCCATTTCTTCTGGCAATGCCCCCCTTAGTTCATGTCCATGTGTCATGCATATAAGTTCTTTGACTTCTCCATTTCCTCTATTATTCTTAACATCTCTTTGCCCATTCTGTAACCATCAGAGTGTGCTTCTTTCCTTTCTTTTTTTCACACCCAAACAATTCACCATTTAATTACTGCCTTCTGTCAGCCTCTCAAAACATATTAATGCAAAGTTTTCTTTTCATTATTTCAAAATGCTTATGCTAATTTCTTTGTTTAAAAAACTACTTTTAAGAAATATCAATTGCAATATTACCAAACACATTCACAAATATATTTACACACATACATATTTTTACAAATGTTACTCTAGAAAAAATGTTTCTACTCCCATGACAGTGTCTAATAACATGATTAATTTAATTGCTTTCAAATTTTCTATTAGAAATATTTTGGTCTAGTTTATTTCATTTCTTGTCCCTAAAAAAAATTCTCATCTCATAATTGTCCTTCCTAGGTCCTACCTACATTTGTTTGGTTATAGGCAGACTTCTTCTTACCTAAAAATTAAAATAAACAATCTCCATTTTCTATCCCAAAATGTTTAGAATTTTTTATTCTTTAAATCTGCAGTGTTCAATATAGTAGCCACTTAAAATGTGGTTAGCTCAAGTCATCATATACTATAAAATACATACTGGGTTTTGAAGAGTTATTACAAAAAATTTTAAAGATGTCAATAGCTTATATAATTATTACATGTTAAATGATAATATTTTAGATATGTTGTAGTGAATTAACCATTTTCCTATTTCTTTTAAACTTATTTTACTCTTGAATGATATTTTTATGAAATATATCACAGAAATACTGCATTGCAGAACTCACTTTTGTGAAAACTGTCCTAGAGATAGTGTAGAACTCACAGTAAAAACAATGAATTTGGTTTCTGAGTCAGATTCCACCTCCTCCAATAACACAACCCAACTTTATTTTAAGCTACTGGAACCACAACTTATTCTTTTTGGAGTTTTCCATCTTAGATAGTAGATTAACTTTTTTTATTTTTTATTTTTTATTTTTTTTTGCCATGCAGAGGTCTCTCTCATTTTTTCCTTTACATATGTTTTATTAGTTGAACCTTCTGAAATAATGGCATTTGCAGTTCTCAGCTGGTTCCCACAGAGTAGAAATTATGATATCTACTAGGTTGAGGTAAAAGTTTAAAACCCTAGGATTTAAATATTTTTTAGAACAGTATTCTAGCTATTTTTTGAGCTTGTGGTTGACTTTCTATGCAGTTTTAAACTAACCACTGAACTATTTGAGAGTCTGTTGAGGTAGAGATTATATGTATTCACATTTGAATAATGAAGTTTATTATAGTATTAATATATTTTCCCAAGTAGCCCCAGGTTGGAGGCCTTCATTGCTAAAAATGTCTATTTCCACTCTATTTTAAAATAAATCTCATCTAATTTAATTACTAGTATGAGAATATATATTGCCTATGTACATGAATCATATAGTTTAGTAACTGGTAACTTCCATCCCAAATTAGTCTCCAGTTTTAGCATCTTTTCTAATCTAAGAGTCAACTAATTTATCAGCCCACCAACTACCAGTTGGTTGATATTTAAAAGACATAAATTGCTAATAAAATCTATATATTATACACTCACAAACAAGCATACACTTTGTAAAAGTGAATAAGAAAGATAGCATGTATTCTATGTAATAAACATCCACATTTTCTTACTTTTTTTCTTAACTAAATTTAATTCTTCTAAGAGCTATTGCAAGTAACTATTTTCCCAACTTAGGAAATAATTCCAATCTAAGAAAACTTAACCTTAAAAACACAAAACTTTATTTAGTAAAATCTAATTGTAACAACATTTTTAAAGCATTCTTAAGATAAAGTTTGTTCATATGCATTTGGCTATCCTATGTCTTTTGATTGGTGCTTTTAATCCATTTACCTTTAAGGTTATTACTGATAGGTACTTACTCATTGTCATTTTTCCCTTTGTACCTGTGTTTTGCGCTCTCTCTCTCTCTCTCTCTCTCCTTCATCTTCTTAAAGCAGACTTTTTAGCATCTCTTGCAGTGCTGTTTAGTGGAGATGTATTCTTTTAGTTTTATTTTTCTCTGGGAAATTTCTTACTAAACCTTCTATTTTGAATGAGAGCCTTGCTTAGTTGGATAATCTTGGCTATAGACCTTTGATTTTTATTGCTTGGAATACTTTTTACCACCACCCCCCCCCCCACTTTCTGGCTTGTAATGTTTGTGTTAAGAAATCAACTGATAACCTTATCAGAGCCCCTTGTATGTTATTAGCTGTTTCTTTCATGCTGCTTTTAAGATGCTAACTTTGTCTTTAAAATTTACCATTTTAATTATGATATATCTTGGAGTCGGCCTGTTTGGTTCCATATTTATTGGGGCCCTCTGTACTTCTTGAACTTGCATGACTTTTCTCTCATCAAGTTAGGAAAGTTTTCTATCATTACTTTTTTAAGTAGGTTTTCCATCCCTTGCTCCCCTTCTTTTCCTTCTGATATCTCTGTGACACAGATATTATTATATTTCATGTTGTCCTGCAGCTCTTTTAAAACCTCTTCATTCTTAGCCATGGCTAGTGGCACAGTGGATAAGGCACCAGCCTGCAAACCCAAAGGTCGCTGGTTCAATTCCCCAGTGAGGGCACATAATCAGGTTGCAAGCCTGGTCTGTAGCTGGAGGCAGGTGAAAGGCAACCATACATTGATGTCTCTTTCCCTCTCTGCCTTTCTCCCTTCCCCTCTCTCTAACAATTAAATAAAAATATATATTTTTTAAATCTCTTCATTATTTTTCAGTCTTTTTTTGTTTTGTTTTGTTTTGTTGCACTGTCTGGGATATTTTTTTCCTACATAGACCTCCAGCTCACTGATCTGATCCTCTACTTCCTCTAGCCTGATTTTGATTCCTTCTGCTGTGTTCTTTAATTCAGTAATTGTATTCTTCATTTCGTCCTGGTTCTTATTGATAGTTTCCATGCCTTTTTATTCATGCTAGTGTAGTTCCAGTTAAGTTCCTTATAGCTTCCCTGGAGTTCCTTGTAGTTTTGACTGAGCTCCTTGAGAATCCTTGTAAATATTATTTTGAACCCAGTATCTGATAGTTTGCTTACCTCAGTTTCATTAAACACTCTTTCTAGGGATTTCACCTTTCCTTTTGATTGGGTTTTTATTTTATTCATCTTCCCATTTTAGGTTACACTTATTGTTTGTTTCTGTGTATTAAACTTAAGTGTTTTGACTCCCTGCCTTCATGATGTGACCTTCTGTTGTAGGAGACCTGTGGGACTCAGTTGTGCAGTCCCCCTGATTTTCTGACTTGGATGCTATTGGGATGCCCTTTGTGCCATTTGTGTGGGCTCTCTAATTATAGTTGGGTTTTGGTTTTTGTTGGGTCATTCTTTTGTGGATCCTTACCTCCAGCAGGCTGACTGAGAGTCACACTGCAAACCATGTCTTGTATACTGTTGTATAGGTGTTGCCAGAACAAAACCAAACATCTCAGAAAATAAGCTCACACTCACAAAAATAACCTCCATCCACAACTGCAGTATCAAACAGCAAATGAGCAATTATTAATAAAGGTGTAAAGAGATTGAGATTATTAAAAAAGGGGAAAATATGATATGGCTAACAAAGAAAAATGATTTTGCTAATGTTGAGGGAGGATACATAAGAGTAAGAAATAGAGAAAAGGTAAAGGAAGAAAGAAAATTAAGTTTACATGGTATATAAAAAAGGAAGGAAAGAAGACAGAATGGAGTAAGAAAAGGGGAGAGTATAATATTAGGTTTAAACAAAAATTCAGAAAAAATGTGTGAAAACATAGAAAACAAATTGGAGTAAAAGTTTCATCATAGCAAAATCAACAACAAATGAGCAAAGATGTATATAGGTAAAATGGGAATAAAAAAGGAAGAAGAAAGAAAAGCTTATGAACTATCTAGAGGAAGGAAATGTGATTTTGAAAGAATAAAGAGAAAAGGAATAGTAAGAGTAAGGAATGAAAACCAGGCTAAGACTGGACAAAATTTTAAATTTAAAATTAAAAAAGGGCAGGAGGAAGGCAAAATATAATAAGAGAGGGGCACATTAAAATTTGAGATTTGAAATACAAAATTACCTCTGTCTGGTGTGGCTCAGTGGACTGTTGGCCTTTGAATCCAGAAGTTGTCAGTTTGATTCCTAGTTGGAGAACACACCTGTGTTGACAGCCAGGTCCCCAGTTTGGGGCATGTAAGAGGCAACTGATCAATGTATCTCTCCCCTACCAATGTATCTTTCTCACATCAGTTTTTCTTCCTCTTTCTCCTTCCCTTTCCTTATCTCTAAAATTAAAGAAAAAGAAATAGAAAAACAGTGAATCTCTAGGAAGAAATTTGAAAAAATGCAACAACAACCACTATATCAACAACCAATGACCAAAGATTGATAAATGTGGAGAGAGAATAAGATATTTTAAGAATGGGTAAAAGAATGTGAGATGACTAATGACAAGAAAACTGGTTTTGAGAAGCTGGAGAGGAAAGAATTAGTAAGAGCTGCAGAATACAAACAAGTTATAGCAAGAGAAAAAGGAATTTTAAAACAAAAACAAGAGGAAGAAACAAGATAAAATGGAGTAAAAAAAGGAAGCAAAATATGAGATTTGAAATAAACTAAAATATATAAACTAATGGAATAATAGGCACAAACTGAAAGGAAAAGAAATGAATGTTAAAATGTGATGCAGAAGAGGAATTAATGCAAATCATGAAAAAGACAGCAGTGGAATTTATCTCAGTAGAATCCAGGGTATACCGCTGTCTTCTCTTTCTGGATCTGCCCCTGGTAATGTCAAATGATGTTCTAGTCAGTCCTTGGCAGCCTGTTTGAGACTACAAGCAATCCACAGTCTGTGACTATCTGTCTCAGGCTTGGCTGGTCCCCGCTGTTCTTAACTGCCAGCTTTCCATCCTCACTGGGCTCCAGAGTGGATCATCTAATGTCTGAGATCACTGCCAGTGCCTCTCTGCCTGCCTCCAAAAGGGGCTGCTATGTGGTTATATGGTGGGAATCCTGAATAACCCACCAGGGGGCACTGTTTAGTCTTCAAGGAAGATGATGGGAGTGTTCTCCCGCCCCCTCACCACAAATCTTGGTCTGTCCCAGATTCTTTCCAATTATGTCCGGTTTCTGGTAAATTAGTGTTGTGTTTTGTCTTGTTTTTCTTGTGAGGGGTCAATCTGTGTAACAGGGGCAGGTTTTCCCCCTGCTTTGCACAGACAGCAGCTCCGTCTAGGTGCTGAGTCTGAGCAGGGCCCTAAACACCCCTTGTTGCACCGGGCTCTAATCTCTGGGTAGCCCTGATTTTAGGAATAGTGTAGCTCTGTAGCCCTAGTGTCTGGTAAAGAGCCCTTTCAGAGCTTTTCCTTTGCACTGCAGAAATGTGCCCAGCACGTTCCTGGGCTCCTGAGCCTAGTCTCCCTTATCTTCAGAGCCTGGAATCCTGCAGGCAGGGGTTGGACTCACCCATCTGTGAGAGTACTGCCTGGCTTCAGCAAATCCCAGATGTGCTGCTTTGGGCCTTCAAGTCCTCAGACTGCCACTCTCTCATTGGAGACTTGGGCCTGAACTCTCCACTCTACAATTTCCTGCTCACCATTTATACTGGGTTGGGTCCCCCAGCCCCTTCAGCATGATATTATCCCTCTGAATTGTTTGCAGGGATGTTGCAAATATGTACACAAGTACCAGGTCCCTGCTTCTTGAGTCTCACCTCAGTTTCTCTTAAAAGAGTTTCTGTGTGGTCCCCATGCTGCAGCACTGAGCCTTGGTGTGCCTGCTCTTTATGAGCTTCCTTCCCCAAAAATCTTAGTCTTTCTTGGTCAGGACTGGCCACAGCCTGTCAGAGCCTCAGCAGTTTTAGATAGTTTCTCTCTGGATATCTCTCAGATGGTGCTGGGAAGAGCCTGCAGTGATACTGCAACATGGGGTGGTGGCAAGTTGCACTCACCATACTTGCTGCACCGCCACCCCCACCCAGGGGTCCTCAGCCTTGGGTGGGCCTGCTTCTGTTTCTCCCCAGCTCTCCAGCTCTCTGGTACTATGGCTACTGAGCCACTCTACTGCAGCCCCAGCTCTGCACAGCCAGAAGTGGCAAGTTAGGCTGCAGCAATGACCCTTGTTCCACCAGGAGAGTCCAAGCCATTACTGCCCAGTACCCTGCAGGTGGGCAGACTCCTGACCATGTGAGTGCTCACACTCCCCACATTCTGGTCTGCATGCACTCCCACTCACATGGGTTTTCACTCACTCTCCACTGGATTTTCCAATTGGCTGCCCTGTGGTTTAGCTGCAAGATCACTGCCTGTCTGGAAGCAAGTAGATGGAGCTTCCAGCTACTGTGCAGCCATCTTGGATCTTGAAAAACATTGTCTTTTCAAAGTGCTATTTCATATTGTGTTTGTAAGGAGAAATATCACAAGATGTGTTAAGGTGGCTAAAGGGAATTATAGCTATTTCCTTCACCATAATACAAAGCTCCACTCAAGCTGCTGAGATTTTCATGGTCACCAGGAGTTCAGGGATGCATTAACATTATTTAATATTTCAAATGATACCTTTTTTCTCCTTTCTTTCATGGGTTTGTGGTTTTTTCCAAAGCTTTGCCACTTGTAGGAGATCCAGCTGTTGCTGTCACAGTTAATAAAGCCTTTGTGGAACTGAAATATTGTGCTGTTGCACAACTTTCCCACAGCCCAGAACAACAGCTTTGAGATGAGCTGTTCTTTCTGTGTTGGCTCATGTGTGTAGGTCTTAACCTGACAAAGATTCCACATGGACCTACAATTTATCAATGAGGATGTAATAATCAGTAAGTTTTACTTCTTTTAATGCTATAGCAAGGTAATGCATGAAGCTGGTATCATGTAGGAATTGCATGAAATGATCCAAGCTAGAGCAAAATTCCCAATGTATTAAATGTCAGTGCCCACAGTTTCAAAGTCAGGCATCTGAATTTTGCCTGGTATGAAACATTAGGCAGTGGTACTAGGAAAATGAGCTCAGGGGTCTGAATATCATAATGTTTAAGTTACTGACCTTGACATGCTTATTTCCACCCATTGGGGATGTGTTTATGAAAGCCATATGATTCTAAAAAGTGCTATATGAACTTTTGGGGGATCTAAAAAGGTTGCTGTTTACTATTTGGTGACTTTACTGCTATTTGTACAACAGATGCAGATGTTCTGAATGTGTCAATAATGCCAGGATATAACAAAAACAATATATCATGGACATAACACTGTGCACACACACACACACACACACACACACACACACACACACACAAAAGCATATAGGAGTCTGATCTTGAGAGACACAGAGAAACTTTAGGTGGATGTCATGGAAAAGAATGTTAGCGAAAGGGGCAGAGTTCACTGGACAGGAACAACATGTAGGATTGACTGTGGGGGATGAGGGATACGGAGGGTGGAGAAGGTGAGAATAGAGGGAGAAAGAAATAAATGTAATATAACAACAATAAAAATAAAAAGAAATATTTATGTTCCCAAGAGAAGAATCACAAAATGTAGGGATATAGATATATTTTCATATGCATATTGTATGTATGTAAATTGTGTGTGAAGTTCACAATTACACAGAAGAGGGCTGTGGGACATGGACAGAGACAGTACCAAATCTGAATTTGAACTGACTCATGATCCCATGCTCTGTACCTGTGCACCATCTCTCTTTGCACATAAATGTTGTTTTTCTCTGGAAAATCTTCCCCTCCACTTTGGTCTGGGAAACCCTGTCCTATTCCTCAAGGTTCAGCTCAAGTGAAGCCTCCTTTATTTGCATCCCCTGATTTTATGCCCCCCCCCCTCAAAAATGTGTACTCTCGTGTGGCTATGGGATGGGAGTGGAACATCAGCACTGGGGTACAAAGGATAGTTGGAGACATGCAGATGGGAACAAACTGACAGAAAGAATTAGAAGTCTTCACTCAGAACTTGTGCTTTACACTCAATAACCAGCCCTGGTGATTTTCACTGTCAGGGGAGTTTGAGAAAATGCTGACTCAGTCTCATCCATGCAATTTATAGGACAGATAACTGAGGCTTAGGAAGGTAATTGACTTGTGTAACATAATGCAATAATTCAGTGACAAAGTATAATGTAGATAGCCCATTACCCCTTTAATCTAGTTATGTGCCCTTTATATTCTATTCCCACAGCAGGGCTAGCTACATAATTTGCAGGGCCCAGTGTAAAGTAAAAGTGTAGGGCCCCTTGTTCAAATGTGATTAGAAATTTCAAGATGACAAATCAGAGCATGAAAATAAGCATGGGGCCCTTCTACACACAGAGCTCTGTGCAGCTGCACAGATCACAGACCCATAAAGTTGTTTTTGTCAAACAGAGAATGTTGATTGTATCTAGCATGTGATAGGTCATTCTATTTATACTTGTTAGATGAATGAATGGGTCAGATTAACACTTATTTTTCAGGAATCTATGAGAATGAATACTAAACAAGTATGTTTTGTTGAAAACATAGGAAAAAAGAAAAGTAAGTCTGGAACATTAGAGAGGAGTTACCGATGCAATTGTTAGGATATGTACTTGAAATTTTGTGCAAGATTTGATGTTGTTGTTCAGTATAAGCAATACATAAGTAACCAATACAGCTTCTCTGACTGGTGAGAGCAATGAATTTCAAACACTTAGCAAGCATGACAAAGGAGAAGGTTCTGTAACCATATCAGGCTAGGGGGGCTGGGAGGAAAAGGAAAAGAAAAGGCTGTCTATTGGACAATTGCACATATTTAATAAAGAATGCTTTGGGGAGAAAAAATATTTTGAGTGTTATTTATATATTAAAAATATTTTATTGATTGTGCTATTATAGTTGTCCAAATTTTACCCTTCACCCCCTCCACCTGGTATGCCCCTATTTCTTCATGTCCACATAACATGCATATAAGTTCTTTGGACTTTCAATTTCTTTTATTACTCTTTTTTTTTTTTTTTTACATTTATTGTTGTTGTATTACATCCATCCCGTTTTTGCTCCCCTCTGTCCCCCTCCCCACCCACCCATTCCCACCAAAGTCAATCCCACCTATTGTCAATGTCCATGGTTCCTTTATACAAGGTTCTTATCTAAACTGCTCCCCTTCCTTGCCTCTGCCTTCCCCCTCCCCCAAACCACTTCCCCCTGACCACCGAAGGCCTATTCACGGTATTCATATATTTGGTTCTGTTTTGCTTCTTGGTAGTTTTGTTCACTAATGTCCTGTAATAGGTGAGATCATATGACATTAGTCCTTCACTGATTGGCTGATTTCACTAAGCAAAATACTCTCCAGTTCCATCCATGTTCTTCCAAAGGGTACAAGTTCCTTCTTTCTGCTATATAGAATTCCATTGTGTAAATGTACCAAATTTTTTTGATCCAATCATCCACTGATGGGCACTTAGGCTGTTTCCAGCACTTGGCTATTGTAAATAGTGTTGCTATGAACATAGGTGAACATTGGTTCTCATGAATTTGTGTTTCAGGGTTCTTTGGGTATAGACCAGGTAGTGGAATCACTGAATCAAAAGACAGTTCCATTTTTAGTTTTTTAAGGAAACCCCATACTGTTTTCCACAGTGGCTGCACCAGCCTACATCCCCACCAACAGTGCACGAGGGTTCCTTTTGCCCCACATCCTCGCCAATACTTGTTGTTTGTTGATTTGTTGATGATTGCCATTCTGACAGGTGTGAGGTGGTATCTTATTGTGCTTTTAACTTGCATCTCTTTGATCACTAGTGATGTTGAGCATTCTTTCATATGCCTCTGGGCCTTTTGTATATCTTCCTCAGTGAGTTGTCTGTTTGCTTATTAGGTTTAGTAAGTTTTTGGTGGTAAGTTTTTGTATGTACACTATCATATCATCTGTAAATAATGACAATTTTACTTCCCCCTTTCTAATTTGGATACCTTTGATTCCTTTTTCTTCTCTGATGGCTATAGCTAGAACTTCCAAGACAATGTTGAATAGAAGTGGAGAAAGTGGACAGCCTTGTCTCGTTCCTGATCTTAGGGGGAAAGCTTTCAGTTTTGGTCTGTTAAGTATGATGTTGGCTTCAGGTTTCTCATAGATGGCCTTTATGATATTGAGGTATGCTCCCTCTATTCCCATTTTGCTGAGGGTTTTTTATCATAAATGGTTGCTGTACTTTATCAAATGCTTTTTCGGCATCTATTGATATGATCATATGGTTTTTATCTTTCAATTTGTTGATGTGGTATATTACATTGATTGATTTACGAATGTTGTACCATCCTTGCATCCCTGGGATGAAGCCCACTTGATCATGGTGTATGATCTTTGTAATATACTGCTGAATCCGATTGGCCAATATTTTGTTGAGAATTTTAGCATCTATGTCCATCAGATATATTGGCCTGTAGCTTTCTTTCTTAGTTGTATCTTGCCCTGGTTTTGGGATTAGAATAATATTGGCCTCATAGAAAGAGTTTGGGAGTCTTCCCTCTTCCTGAAATTTTTGGTATAGTTTGAACAGGATAGGATTTAGTTCTTCTTTAAATGTTTGGTAAAATTCAGGAGTAGGTTTAGATGATTTATTTGAGATGTTTCTTGTTTCTTGAAGTAGGCCTATATGGCATGAAGTTTCCTCTTAGGATTGTTTGCACTATGTCCCATTCATTTTTGGGCTGTTGTGTTCTCATTTTCATTTGTTTCAAGGTATCTTTTGATTTTTTTCCTTTATGTCATTGTCAACCGATTCATTCTAAAGGAATATGTTCTTAGGCCCCCATGTTTGTTTGTTTTTCAGTATTTTTCTTGTGATTGATTTCTAATTTCCTACTATGATTATCAGAGAAGATGCTTCATATGAATTCCATCTTTTTAAATTTACTGAAACTTGCTTTGTGTCCTCACATGTGATCTGTCCTAGAAAATGTTTCATGTGCACTTGAAAAGAATGTATATTCTGCTGCTTCGGTGTGAACTGCTCTAAAGGTATCAATTAAATCCATCTGATGTAGTGTGTCATTTAAGGCCAGTTTTTTTTTTGTTGTTGTTGTTTCTGATTTTCTGAAATTTTAATTTAACATTCATCACAAACAGTATTGCTATGCAGTATTTTAAATTGTTTCTGCATTTCAGCACATACTAGTAATGAATGTATTTTTCAGATACATGCAACCTATGCTGTAATTTTTTAAAAAGATTTTATTTCATTATTTTTAGAAACAGGGGAAGGGAGAGAGGCAGAGAGGGATACAAACATCAGTGTATGGTTGCTTTTCACTTGCCTCCAGCCAAAGACCTGACTGGATACCTGCTTTGCAACCTTGTTATGTGCCCTGGCTGGGGAAGTTTCATGGTTCCTTTATACTAGGTTCATGTCTAAGCTGTTCCCCTTTCTTGCCTCTGCCTCCCCCCTCCACCCTCCCCCAAACCCCTTTCCCCTTGACCATTGAAGGCCTATTCATTGTATTCATATATTTGGTTCTGTTTTGCTTGTTGTTAGTTTTGCTCATTATTGTCCTGTAATGGGTGAGATCATATGATATTTGTCCTTCACTTGGAACTATACCCAAAGAATCCTGAAACACCAATTCATAAGAACCTATGTACACCTATGTTCATAGGCGGCACTATTTACAATAGCCAAGTGCCGGAAACAGCCTAAGGGCCTTTCAGTGGAAGAATGGATAAAAAACCTTTGGTACATTCACACAATGGAATTCTATATAGCAGAAAGAAGGAAGGAACTTGTACCCTTTGCAACAACATGGATGGAACTGTAGAGTATTATGCTTAGTGAAATAAGCCAGTCATTGAAGGACAAACAACATATGATCTTTTTTTTCATGATGAGTCTGTATAAGGGCTTGTCAATTTTGTTTATTTTTTCAAAGAAACAGCTCCTGGACCTGTTGATTCTTCGAATTGTAGTTTGAATCTCTGAGTTATTTAGTTCTGTTCTGATCTTGATGATTTCCTTCCTTCTACTGGCTCTGGGCTTTGTTTGTTGTTGCTCCTCTAGTTCTTGCAGCTTTATGGTTAGGTTGTTTTTAAAACTTTCTGTGACCTTTTCAGGTAGGCCTGTATTGCTATAAATTTCCCTCTGAGAACTGCCTTTGCTGTATCCCGTAGGTTTTGGGCTGTTGTGTGTTCATTGCCATTTGTTTCCAGGAACCTTTTTATTTCATCTTTGATCTCATTGTCAACCCATTCATTGCTTAAAAGCATGTTATTCAGTTTCCATGAGTTAGAGAATTTTTGGTTTTTTCCCTTGAGATTGGTTTCTAGTTTCAAGCCATTGTGATCAAAGAGAAGACACTTTGTATGATTTCAATTTTCCTGTATTTGTGGAGGCTTGTCTTGTGACATACCATGTGGTCTATCTTGGAGAATGATCCATGTGCATTTGAAAAGAATGTGTATTTTGCTTCTTTGGTGTAAAAGACTCTGTATACATCAGTTAGGTCCATTTCCTCTAGAGTGTTGTTCAATGCCACAACATCTCTGGGGATATTTTGTTTGGAAGATCAGTCCATTGTTGATAGTGGGGTATTAAAATCCCCTACTATTAGTGTGTTGCTGTCTATGTCTTTCTTAAGGTCTTCCAAGATTTTCCTTATATATTTCAGAGCTCCTATGTTGGGTGCGTATAAGTTTATCAGAGTTATTTCTTCTTGATGGATTGTTCCCTTAAGTATTATGAAATGTCCATCTTTGTCCATTTTTATGGCCTTCATTGTAAAATCTATTTTGTCTGAAATCAGTATTGCTACTCCAGCTTTTTTTCCATGTCCATTTGCTTGATATATAGTTTTCCATCCCTTTACTCTCAATCTGTGTCGATCTTTTGTTCTGAGGTGGGTCTCCTGAAGACAGCATATATGTGGGTCATGTTGTCCTATCCATTCAGCTACCCTATGTCTTTTGATTGGTGCATTTAATCCATTTACATTTAAGGTTATTATTGATTGATACTTATTCATTGCCGTTCTCTCCCTTAGTATCTGTATCCCTCTTTGGCTTCCTCTGTTTCTTCATTTTATTTATTTACTTTTAAAGCAGATCCTTTAGCATTTCTTGCAATGCTGGTTTGGTAGAGATGTATTCTTTCAGTCTTTTTTTGTCTGGGAAGCTCCTTATTTCTCCTTCTATCTTGAATGAGAGCCTTGCTGGTTAGAGTATTCTTGGTTGCAGCCCTTTGTTTACCATTACTTGAAATACTTTTTGCCACTCCCCTCTGGCTTGAATTGTTTCTGTTGAATCATCATTTCATAGCCTTATTGGAGCCCCTTTATATGTTATTTGTCGTTTCTCTCTTGATGCTTTTAGGATTCTTTCTCTGTCTTTGAAATTAGCCATTTTAATAATAATGTGTCTTGGTGTTGGTCTGTTTGGGTTGATCTTCATTGGGACCCTCTGTGCTTTCTGAACTTGATTCCTGTTTTCACTCATCATGTTTTGGAAATTTTCTATCATGACTTTTTTGAACAGGTTTTCCATTCCTTGTTTCTCTTCTCCTTTTGGTATCCCTATGATACGGATGTTGTTGTGTTTCATGTTGTCCTGCAGCTCTCTTAACCCCTCTTCAGTCTTGTTCAGCCTTTTTTGATTCTCTTGTACTGTCTTGGAGTATTTGTCTACATTATCCTCCAACTCGCTGATCTGGTCCTCTGCTTCCTCTAGCCTACTTTTGATTCCTTCCACTGTATTCTTCAATTCAAAAATTGTATTCTCCATTTCCTCCTGGCAGTTAATGATAGTTTCTATGTTCTTTTTCATGCTGTTTTAGCTCTCAGTAAGTTCTTTATAATTTCCCTGGAGTTCTTTGTATTTTTCCTGGATTTGTTTATAGTTTTCTTTGATGTGGCTGAGCTCATTGAACTTCTCTATCATCATTCTTTTGAATTCCTTATCTGATATTTCAGGTCCCTCTGTTTCATTTGGTGGCCTTTCTGTGGATTCTTCCTTTCCTTTTGGTGATGGACTGATTCATTTTTTACCCATTTTGGGTGTCTGTTGTTGCTTGCTTTTTATTTATTTTATTTTTTGTTTTTTCCTTGGATTAATCTGCTTTTCTTCCTTGCCTTAGTTGAGCACCCTTCTGTGTTAGGAGATTTGTGGAGTTCAATGTTGCAGTCTCCCAGATTTTCTCCACTTGTTCTTCTTGGTGTGTCCTTTATTTGGGCTGTCTGTTTGTATTCTGGACCTGTAGGCTTTTAGGAGGAAAAAAAGAAAAGGAAAAAGAAAGATAAAATAAAAAAGATGATAATAATAAGAAGAAAGGGTTTAGATGGCTGTTCACCCTTAATAATCCCTGATTGGTCCAGATGGAGCCAGGACCTGAGGGCTTTTATATATATATATATATATATATGATATGCAAAAATGGTTTAGTTGGCTGTTCACCCTTAATGATCCCTGATTGGTTCATTTAGAGCCGGGACCTCTGGGGTTATATATCAGAGAGAGAAAAAAACATTTTTTTTAATTAAAAAAAAAGGAAAAAATAACAAGAAAAATAAAAAATAATATTAATAAAGAAAGGGTTTAGGTGTCTGTTCACCCTTTATGATCTCTGATTGGTCCAGGTGGAGCCAGGACCTGTGGGCTTTAACAGGAAGAAAAGAGAAAAAAAAAAAAAAAAGGAAGCAAAAAGAAAAAAAAGAAACAGGAAGAAAGAAAAGAATAAAGAAAGGATTTAGGTGGCTGGGGAGGGGAGGAATACTTAGGTTGAGGACTGCGAATGTGTTGTACCCAGAGAGTGAGTAGACTTTAAATCAAGATTAGGGGGAGGGTCTTGGGTGTTTAGGTGGATTGAGATGGGAGAGGGGATTAAAAATATGTGAGAAGTGACTTTTGTAAAGGATATGTTAGGGATTAATAGTTCATGTAGCTCTCGGTATAACTCAGGTGCTTGAGATTAGCAGCAATGTATTTCCTGAGGCTGCCTCTTTTTCTTGGTCAGATCTCTGCAGTCAACAGTGTAGCTGGTCTTGGAGTGGAAGGGCCTCTGATTGTCACAGTCAGGGCTGATTCTGAGTGTCAGCCCCCAGGTAGGCTGGGCCTTCAGTAGCCTAGCTGGGTTTTAGGGCTGCTGTTGTTCTGGGACCCTCAGGGTACCCCTTCCAACTCCTGGCGGAGGTTCCTGCCTGTGATGGGCCCCTGGCACCCCTGCAGGGCAGCCTGTAACCTCGCTGGTTCCTGTGATGACTGGCCCTGCCCCCGCAGCTCCCCGAGGAGGCAGCCCCAGTCCGCCAACAGTGCCCTGGTTCTGCCAACACTGCCCAGCTCCCCCAGGCGAGAGCCAATCCTCCAAGCAGAACAGCTCTCCGAGGAGTCATTTAAGTTGCCTCTGTGATGCGCCCCTCCCAGAGTGTCTGCAGCCTTTGTCCCAGGTAATGGGCAGGTCAGTTGCCCCAGCTACAAGTTCCCCACTCACATTTTGGTGTTTTTGTGGGAGCCTGGGGGCCTATATGGGTGCACAGGGCTGGGCCTCCCCCTTTGCAGGGGCTTTAAACTGTTGTTTCCCCGGTGGCCCAGCAGCACTGTTTTCAGCCCTCTTGCTGCCCCAGCCAGTGCACTTACCTGCTCACTGCAGGACTCTTCTCCTCCACCTCTGGCCCAGTGAGGAGCTTCCTCTCCTTGTTGCCAGAGCGAGGCTCTCACACAGTCCCTCCCCTGCAGGTGTTCAATTCCTTTTTCCCTTGGGTGTTTTCCCTTGCTGCCTACACTTCACTGCTCAGATTTCTAGTCTCCAGGGAGCCTGGAGCTGGCTTCTGTTAAAGGAGCCCCTCTGGGTAGAGCCGCTACTGCCCAAAGCCAACCTTTGCCCACCAGCCGGTAGGTCCAGAACCGCCTCACCTACTCTCCTGCAGGTCTCTGCTGCCTCTGGGCTGTGCTCCCCTGAGTCCAGATGCTGACTGCTCCAATTCTTAGGGACCTAAAGACGTCTTGCGCTCCCTATCCTGTCCTCCAGCTGCTCTGGTACTCGAGAACACCATCAGCACTACTCTCTACTCTTTCACCATCTTTGATCTTCCTTTATTATCCTTAACATCCCTGTGTCTATAACTACCTATGTATACTTCTTTTCTTTTCTTTTTCAAACCCAAACACTTCAGCATTTAATTACTGCTGTCAGCCTTTCAAATCATATTAATACAAAGATTATTTTCATTATTTCAAAATGCTTATGTTAATTTTTAAGTACTTTTTTCAAAAATATTTTATTCATTTTTAGAGAGAAGGGTAGGGAAGGAGGAAAAAAGAGAGGGAAAATTCAATGTATGGTTGCCTTTCGCCTGCCTCTAGCTAAGGAATTGGCTGGAGACCTGGCTTGCAACCTGGTTATGTGCCCTAACTGGGAATAGAACCAGTGACTTTTGGGTTTGCAGGCTGGCTTAAAATTACTTTCTTAGGTAATATCAATTGCACTGCCATCACCAAACACATGTAGATACATTTACACAAATACATATTTTTACAAATATTACACTAGAAAAAGATTTCTACTCCCAAGACAGTGTCTAATAATATAATTTACTGGTTCAATTCCCAATCAGGGCATATAACTAGGTTGCAAGCCAGTCTCCAGCCAGGTCCACAGCTGGAGGCAGCTGAAAGGCAACCATACATTGATGTTTCTTTCCCTTTCTTTCTCCCTTCCTGCCCTTATCTCTAAAAGTAATGAATAAAATCTTTAAAGAAAATAATAAAACATGTCAGTAACTTATTTAATTTTTACATGTTAAAAATTTTATATATTGTACTAAGTTAAGTATTTTTAAACTAATTTTACACTGGAATGTTATTTTGTGCAGTATATCACAGAAATGGTGTATTACAAAACTCGCTTTGGTGAAAGCTGTCCTAGAGACATTGCCAAACCCACAGTGAAAAATGAATTTGGTTTCTGAATCATATCCCACCCCCTCCAATATTATAACTCAAGTTTATTTTAAAGCTACTAAAACTGCAACTTATTATTTTTGGAGTTTTTCATCTTAAATAGTAGATTTATTTTATTATTATTATTATTTTTTTTTTTGCCATACAGAGGTCCCATGTTCCTCAGTACCTTCTGTTTCTCCTCTACACATGTTTCACCAGTTGAAGCCTTTGGAAATAATGGCACCTGTAGTGCTAGCTGGTCCCCACAGAGTAGAATTTGTGATGTCTGTTAATTTGAGGTAAAAAAAAAAAAAAAAAAAAAAAAACCTAGGATTTAAATAATATTGTAGAATAATATTATAGCTATTTTTTAAATCTTGTGTTTGACTACCAGTTTGGTCCTCAATCACTAACTATTGTTGAGGTAGAAATTCAACAATTTCTGTTGAGGTAGAAATTGGTATGTTCACATATGAATAATGAAGTTTACTAGATCATTAATACATTTTCCCAAGCAACCCCAGTTTGGGGGCCTTCATTGCTAGAAATGTCTATTTCCACTGTCTATATGAAGGGAATTTCATCTAATTTAAATGCTAATATAGAATGTATATTGCCTATATACATGAATCATGTAGTGTAGTAGTTGGTAACTTCCATCTCAAATTAGTCTTCACTCTCAGCCTCTTTTCTAACCTAAAGATTGACTAATTTCTTACACATCAACTACCAGTTGGTTGATATTTAAAACACAAATTGCTAATAAAATCTATGTATTATACACCCACAAACAAGCATACATTTTATAACAGTGAACGCAAAATGGATAAAAGATTTAAACATAAGCAGTGCCACCATAAAGGTCCTGGAGAAAAATATAGGCAGTAAACTTTCGGATATCCTACGCAAAAATATGTTTACTGATACTTCACCAAGGGCAAAGGAAATCAAAGAACGAATCAACAAATGGGACTATATCAAATTGAAAAGTTTCTGTTCAGCTCAAGAAAATATCAGCAAA